>VDFB02359377.1:0-27501 GCA_007258455.2 Sequoia sempervirens
ACATCAAAATGTATATAATCAAAGCAAACCCGGAAGATTTGTGAGGGCCGGAATAAAATGAAACACGGTGTTGTTTACCATATATACAATGTTCACAAAACTTGAATTCGAGGTTACAATCTTCAAGCCCCTCAACCAGGTTTTTATTCTTCAAGGTTTTTAAACCTTTCTCACCAATGTGGCCTAGCCTATGATGCCAGAGCATAGTCTTTTCTGTTGGAAGTTTTACTTCCATAGAGTTTACACTATCAGGAATTTTTACATTCTTTTCTCCATGAGTAGCTTTCTGTGACTTTACATAGACACTATTGCATTGAACAGCATGTGCATCCAGCTTATACAAGGTACCAATACGATCACCCCTTGCTAGCACCATTGAGCCTCTAGTCATCTTGCAGCCATTTCCAGAGAACATGACTTGCACTCTAATATCATTCAGCTTACTAACAGAAAGTAAATTTTGAGTCAGACTTGGTATATTCATTACATCATTGATTCCCTTCACTCTTCCATCAGGGAATTGAATTCTGACTCTTCCATGGCCAATAATTTCCAAAGATGAATCACTTGCCAAATACACCTTTCCACCATCGTATTTTTCATACTTCGTGAACCAGCCTCTATGAAATGTCATGTGGAAAGATGCTCCAAAATCAATTAGCTAGACATCATCTGATGCCTGTGTAGCCAAGGCTGCAATGAAGGCGTCTACATCACTCTAAGAAGAATCATTGTCAGAAGAATTCTTCTTCTTCTTATTTTTCTCCTCTTTGAAATCCTTTCGAACATGACCAGGTTGCCCACAATTCCAACATTTCACCTTGGACTTCTTGCCAGGATACTTTGATCTCCCTTCTGAAGTGGGATTTGGACTTCTTGTCCTTCTTCTTGCCTTTTTCTCTCGATCTTCTAACAAAGAGCCTCCTTCACCATCTAAGAAGATTTCCTTCTCATCTCTTCTAATAACAAAGAAGCAACAACATCTTCCATCTTAAAAGTGGATGTCATACTCCCAATAGCCATCACCAGGTGATCCCATGAATCTAGTAAAGAACATAATAACAGCATACAATGATCTTCTTCATCAATCTTCACACCCACAGATGTTAACTGTGCAATCAACATATTGAATGCATTCAAATGATCAACAACAGACCCTCCTTCCTGCATTCTCAAAGAGTACAACTTCTTCCTCAAGAACAATTTATTCACCAAGGACTTGCCCTGATAAATAGCTGCCAGTCTTTTCCACAAGGAAGATGTAGTCTTTTCTTCATGAACATTCAGAAGAACAGAGTCTTCTAAACAGAGTCTTATCAGCCCCTTTGATTTTCTATCTGCAAGGTCCCAATCCTCTTGCTTCATGCCTGTAGGCTTCGTTCCAGACATGCCTGTAGGCTTCGTTCCAGAAACAGCAATCCAAAGATCACGATCAACCAACAGATCTTCCATTTTAAGTTTCCACAACTCAAAATTGCTGCCATTGAATTTCTCAATTTCAATCTTTCTTGACGTGCTTACCATCTTAATCTGTAATTCAAATTACCAAACTTCTACAAGACTCCCATTGAATAGAATTGACACAAAAAACCCAACGTACCCACAAGCATAACACAACTGGCCAGGCTCTGATACCACTTGTAAGGAAAGCTAAGGTGCGGAAACTACTCTCCTAATGTCAAAACCTCAGGGAAGAATGCAGAGGTGCTTTTTAAATTTTCAATTATAGTCCAATTAAGATACACTTGAAAGCAGTAATAGAAACAAAGAAAATAACATACACAGATGAACACCAGATTTACGTGGGAAAACCCTTACGGGAGAAAAACCCACCACACTAAGAAAAACCCCTTTGTATTACAGTAATGAAATTACATACATAGTACAAGCTTCACTCTCTTTGATGTCTATTTACAGCAGCATTCACAATGATCAACCTTGTACAAAATATTCAAGTTACAATACTCTCATAATTGAATTTACACTGATCATACATCGAACTATTCATTCAACTATTCATGCAACCATCAAACCAAACAACATCTGCAATTCCTGAGTATATCCATGACGCCCATGGTCTGTCAATCTTCCTCTTAGTAATGGCCGCAACAGTCCAACTACTAGCGGTTCCCATTCTGCTTCTTTGATTGGTCGTAGACTCACCACGTAGGATAGTCATCACTCGATCAAAGGCGTTCAACCTGTGTCGCATGTCGGTGAGACACTAACCATGTCTCCCCGATGCCACAAGACTTGATTGTCATTATCACCAAGAGTCCTGGCCATCGGAAAGATGTTACACCGAGTTCACAAGTCGCATCGACCTCAGCATTCTCATCGGCGAGACAATCGCTATTCAATGAGACATCATACCGATGTTCAAAGGTCACATAGATATTAGCTTTCCCTTCGGTGAGACTATCGCTCTTTGCCAAGAGATCATACCGATGCCTTCAAGTTACACCGCAATGTTCCACTGTCGGTGAGACTTCGTTCGTCGCTAAGACTTCATACCGAAACCTCCACCTTACCTCGAGACCGCCTTTCGCCAGGAGTCATACCGAAGACATCTGATAACAAACACATGTTGCATTGTTGGCAAGACTTACCGCTATTGCTGAGAGTTCTTACCGAAAACTTCAAGTCACCCCGAGATCAGCTTTCAACAAGAGTTATACTAAAGATAGCCCACAGCATCAGTGAGACAAACACCTGTCGCCAAGAGTTCTTACCGAGCCACCATATGTTATCCCGATGACTCCAAGTGTAGCTATCGGTGAGACTTTCCATATCGACAAGACTTCATACCGAAGCATATGAGTTACTCCGATGACACAGTCGCCACAAGTCTCCCCAACCAACACATGGAACCAAACCATCAGCCAGAGATCTCCCCGAGCGGAGTGAGATAGAAATTGTCACATCGATCATCGATCATCATGTCACAACGATAGGTCCATTCGGAAAGACTGGAACAAGGTCTCAGCGACCAGAACTTTTCAGAAGGTTCCAAAGATGCTAGTCAGCCAGACAATATGGATGTCACACCGACTTGGCTCTTTCAGAGGTTTTAGCCTGTGAGATTGAGGCACACAATTCCAAAAAAACACCCATCAACAAATCCCAAACCACTCTAAAAGGAATGAAAAAGGAAAGGACCAAGACTACCATAATGCTAACTACACATATGGTGACACAGTTCTAGGGACCCTCTCTCAAGCAGATAACACTAGGGTAGATGTAGTGACTATACGAGGTGGAGACAATGATTGCAATATAACTACCCGTCAAGGGAGAGTTATAATACAAGGAGCCCCACCCAAACCCAAAACTAAGTCATCAAATTACTACAGCATTATGGAATAGCTGAAGAAGACTCCTACCTTAATCTCAATCCTAGAACTGCTAAAACTATCACCTGCACATAGGGAGATATTGGAAAAAGCATTGGAAGTATCGGTCCCTAACGACCTTGATCCTAATCAGTTCCAAGCCATGGTTGGAAAAATCATAGCCAATAATCATTTAGTATTTTCCAAGAAATATCTTCCACAAAGAACATTCCACAACCAAGCTCTCTACATAAAGGATAGTGTTCACAAAAACATGGTCAAGCAAGTGTTGATAGATAATGGTATGGGTCTAAACATTTGTACCTTAAAATTCATCAAACAGTTGTGGTATTATGATGATGTGATTGACAAAGGAAAGAACATTACTATAAGGGCCTATGATGACCTTGAAAGGAATTCAGAAGGGACAGTCAGGCTACCAGTGCAGATAGGACCGACCATCATAGAAACTACATGTCAAGTATTTCACCTTGAGTTGCCATATAACCTCCTCCTAGGACGCCCTTGGATCCATGCATTACAAGCAGTTCCGTCAATCTTTCACCAATGCCTAAAATTTCCCCATGAAGGAAAAGAGGTAAAACTATATGTTGATCCTAAACCCTTCCATTTTTGTGCAAAGTTGGAGGAGAAGTATAGTAAGATCCAATGCACACCTAGCAACAAAATATCCTTCCATTCATTCTCATATGTTCACCCTTCCATACTACCATCAACCTCAACCAAGACCACATCAAGTGAGCAAACAAAAATGGAAACCAATGTTCAAGTACTAGACAGAGGTAATGGCAATTATCACTTCAACCAAGCATTTTGCATTGGCATGCTTCCACCAACACCCAAAGTCTATGGAGGTCTAAAAGAGATCAAGTATGCTCAGATAGTGCAAATGATCACCAAACCCACAATTTTCACCAAGTGGGGGGATATGAAGGATGAAGAGATATTCAAAGAGGAATTCTCATCCATGATTTACAAAGAGGACCAAAAGGAACCATAAAAGCCACAACCCATTCTAATTGATCCTAACAATAGAGGTTATCAATAAGCTAAACAAATGGGATATCAAGGAATAGGTGGACTTGGACTACACAAACAAGGCCGATGGGAGCCTATCATAGTGGAACAAAGAAAGAAAAATATGGGACTAGGTTATAAGCCAAAAGACGTGGTTACTCCAAAAACCAAATGAACCTATTTTAAGAAACAAGAAATTTATGCTAGCATTAAGGCACTAGATATCTACCATATCAAGGACAATGATTTATCTGTTGAAGGCTTGTTCGAAAACTTTAGCATTGATAGGTTTCCTCTCAAGTATATCAAAACCATTCCCAATATCTATTATTATTCTGGAACAGACTCTCACGAGTACAAGTGGGATTCTCCTTCCTTTTTCACATGATATAGTTCCCCCACTTCTAGTAATGACGACCTAGACACCCAATGGGAAAAAGATACCAAATCCATACTAACCATTTTGGCAACCTCTGTAAGCTTTGCGAATAATGATGATAGCCTACCTCTCTACTACACACAATTGATAGATTGGGACCAGCAAAAAAATACACCTGTTCTGGATACATTCCAAAATGATGAAGCAATAGCAGAGTTTATGGGACTTCAAACGGACATACCAACAAGAGATCACAAATCAGGGTTTGTCATGGATCTCAAACATGATGCATACTTTGGTGTAGATATTGAATCCTCTACTCGTAAAAATGAAAGAGAAAACATGAAATAAATATACAATCCCCTAGAAAAGACCATAATGTGGCTCTATCAGATCCAGAAAAGAAGAAAATAAAGGACACATTTGAAGGTGAAAACCTCTCTAAGTTTCCCAAGGATGGAGGGTTCAATCTCCCCATATTTGAATATCAAGAAAGATCAACACTCCTAATGGAAGGGGCAGAAGCCATAAATGTTGGCACAATAGAGGACCCAAAGATCACATACCATGCAACGTCACTTGATCCTAAAGAGAAATCCAACTTCACAACATTCATCAATGACAGAAAAATAAACTTTGCATGGACTTATGCAGATATGTTGGGATTAGATCCAAAACTAGTGGTACATCATTTGGTCGTATCCCCTGGAGCAAAGCCTATCAAGCAGTAACTCTAAAAAATGCATCCCCAAATAGCATTATTGGTAAAGGTAGAACTAAAGAAGTTACTAGATGTGGGTTTCATTAGACCCATCAATTATCCAGAATGGATATCAAATTTGGTACTAATGTCAAAGCCTACTAGGGGCATAAGGATCTGCACAGATTTTCGACACCTGAACAAGGCATGTCCGAAGGACGATTTTCCTCTTCCAAGTATAGACATGATCATGGATCTAATAGAAGGGTATGATATGTTATCCTTAATGGATGGTTTCTCCAAATATAACCAGATAAAAATCTCCCCTGATGATCAACACAAAATGACATTTACTTGTGCTTGGGGGACCTTTTGTTGGAATGTAATGCCATTTGGTTTAAAGAATATAGGGGCAACATATCAAAGAGCAACGACAACCATCTTCCTCGATATGCTACATACAATCATGGAAGACTATGTGGACAACATTCTAGCAAAGTTCGTCAAAAGGGAAGGTCACTTGAACAATCTTGCAAAGGTGTTTGATCAACTTGAACAATATAACTTAAGACTCAACCCAAAGAGATGTGTGTTCGGAGTAACATCTAAAAAACTACTAGGGTATATAGTGTCAAGAAGGGGCATTGAAGTAGATCCTCTGAAAGTAGAAGCAATACAAGAGATGCCTCCACCAAATACATTAAAAAAACTAAGGAGTTTACCAAGGGAAGTTTTAATCCATTAGGCGATTTATCGCACAATTGGCAGACAAATGTCACCCTTTCACTCATCTCCTACACAAGGACATCACCTTCAAGTGGGATGGGAGATGTGACCAAGCGTTCCAAAAAGTCAAGGAGTACCTACTTACTCCTCCTGTATTCATGCCACCTATTCCAGACAAGGAAATGGTATTCTACGTGTTTACCACACAAGCAGCATTGGGAGCCCTCCTAGCCCAACTAGATGATGATAATAAAGAAATATTGGTCTACTACATCAGCCAAACATTGGTAGGCTATGAGTTGAACTACTTGTCCATAGAAAGAGCGTCTCTCTTAGTCATATTTGCGACACAAAAGTTGAGACACTATATCTTAAACAGAAAGGTAAAGCTGATTTCAAAAGTAGACCCACTAAAGTACCTACTAGCAAAAGTAGACCTAACAAGCCAAATTGCTAAATGGGTGATATTTGAGTGAATTTGATATAGAGTATGTGGATAGAAGATCCATCAAGGGAAAAATCATACTAGACCAACTAGTCGAAGCACCCATAGAAGATCACAAGCCTCTTACAACAAAATTCACAGACGAAGGTATATTGTTGATAGAACAGGCAGACCATTAGATCCTATACTTTGATGGATCCCATACTCAACATGGCTCGGGGGCAAGTATTCTATTTCTCACACCACGGGGAGATATTATACCTAAGGCATACAAAATTGCTTTCCCTTGCACAAAAAATATCTCAGAGTATGAAGCTCTAGTCACAGGCCTCAAGATGGCTATTGAGTGGAGAATAAAATAACTACAGGTCTTCGAAGACTCTCAGCTAGTGATTAGACAGGTGAATGATGAGTACCAAACAAAAGTTGACAAGCTCATGCCATATAAAAGTATGGTGGATAGCTTCAATTTTTTCACAATATCCTTTGAGAAAATTCCTCAAATCAACAACAGAGTTGGTGATGTAATGGAAACGATAGGCTTACTTCTTGATATTCCATAGAATGTTCCTAAGTATGAGTTCCTCATAGAGCAACTTCTCATATCAGCATTCAACATCCCATAATCAGAACTAGTATGTGTTGTTGTTGGTTTTGACTCCCCATGGTACCAAGACACCTTTGATTACATTCAACACGGTATCATACCACTTGACCTAACGACCACTCAAAAGAAAACCTTCACCCGTAGGACTTCCCGATTCACAATCCTAGGAAATACCCTATATCATCGCAGTCTATATGGTATGTTACTCTGGTATCTTAACGCAGAGGAAGCACAAATAGCATTACAAGAGGTACACAAAGGTGTTTGCGGGTCCCACTCTAGTGGACCTAACCTAGTCCAAAAACTACTCAGAACGGCGTACTATTGGCCCTCCATGGAACGGGAGTGCATTCAATATTCTAGAAAGTGTTGTCAATGCCAACAACACAGTGACCTTGTTCACGCACCAGCATAGGATTTGAGACCCATCACCACACCATGGCCTTTTTCGCAATGGGGATTAGATCTTGTAGGTAAGATCTTGTCAGCTTCATCTAACGGGCACAAGTTCATTATTACTACAATAGAGTACTTCACCAAATGGATAGAGGCAATTCCATTGACCTACATCATTGGAAAACAGATATCAAAGTTCATTCTGAATTATCTTATTTGTAGGTATGGAATTCCCCAAATAATTATAATGGATAATGGAACCCCATTCAAGAATCAAGATGTCCAAGAACTCTGTTCCAAATTCTATATCCAACATAGATTTTCCACGCCCTACTATCCCTAAGATAATGGTCGGGCCAAAGCATCTAACAAAACCACACTGAAAATACTAAAAAAGACTGTTAATGAAGTCGATTGTGAGTGGCATTTGCAGCTAAACCCAGCCTTATGGGCTTATCAAACTAGCATCTAAACACCTACAGGTGCCACACCTTTCTCCTTGGTCTACGGATTAAAGGTTATCGCACCTATCGAGGTCAAAATCCCCTCATTGTGAATCTCACTAAAAGGCATGGTCAATAGCGAAGAATATCAAGTATCTAGGTTAAATGAAATGGAGCTCCTAGATGAAAGGCGTTTAAGTGCGTTAAACCATCTACAGGTTTATTAGAATCGGCTCAAACGAAGTTATGACAAAAGGAACAAGGATAGGAACTTTCAAGTTGGTGACCTAGTGCTCAAAGAGAACTAGAAGGTACAACTGAATCAAGATGGAAAAGGAAAATTTGAACCCAACTGGTTAGGCCCATTCGTCATCACAACAAGCTACAATTCAGGAGCATATCAGTCAAGGCTACTCTTGAAGGAGAACCCTTAGTTGAACCGCTAAATACCAACCACCTCAAGAATTTCTACACATAAAGCACGCTAGAATACCCCAGGAAAAAGGGTTAAAATAAAAAAATAATCAAAAAGCAAGAAAAAATAGTAAAGAGAAATAAAACATTATGTAAGTGAAAACCACTTTGTGGCACTTCTAGAATAGGTATTGTTGTCAAATAAAGTTTGCACCCTTGCTAAGCTATTAACAATAGCAACCTATTGACACATGGGAACACTTTGAGGTTGTGGGTGACCTGGGAATGAAGTGGACCTCCAGATTATGGGCTGGTTCCCCTTAAGAAAACTTGAGAAAAGCTTAAAAATGATAAGGAAAAGAGTAGGAAGGATATACTTGAAATTCAAAAATATATCACTAATAGGTGATACACCAAAGATATAAATATGACAATACTACAAAAAACTTCACAGAAAATCTCAATAGAGCTAAACAATCTTACAACACAGAGATTTATGTTCATAAAAGCGAGTCTATGTAAGGTTCCGACTGTTCTAGTGCTTAACACAAGGAAAACAGAGATGTTTTCACAGATATAAACATAATAGAAATAGATCACTAACATAAACCTACACTATGACATAATATTTTTTGCATCCAGTACTGAAGGAATCTGATAAAATGAAGGATTTACACATAATTTTATCATGCAACTCACAACCAATACCAAACAACAAAGGAAATCAGTGAAGGAAATGACTTTCTATTGAAAGATAAGGAGTCTTTGTATTACAAACCTATAGTATTCATACAAAAAATGAGTTACAAAGTCTAGATAATGCTTTCTTGGGCAGTCTCTCCACTAAGAACTAATTACAAAGAGGAAAAAATGCCATATATACAACCACAACAAAAAAGTGTCGGCCCCTGCCCTAGGGTTTACAAAAATGAGTCAGTGCCTGGACACGTCAGCCCTAGAAGCGTTTCAAAATGAAGTCAATGAGGCATTAAATGTGCATCCCCTGCTCATGTCGGTGAAAGCTTGCTCCTAGGCATGGCCTTCGGATTTTTTACAATGACCGCATTAACTCCAGCCCTCATGTCCACCCTCGAGACTTTGTCAAAGCCGCTTTGAATGCTTTGCGGCATGGTCATTAATGTCGACCCACCTTTACTAGCCGACGTCCCAGCTGTTATTTGTGACTTGCGGCCTCTTCCCCTTCGGCTCTCCACTTGTGCTAGATCTTTCTACAAGTTGACCCCCTTCAAGAAGTAGCATCAGATTTACCCTGTTAGATTCAACCGCCATTGCTTCACCGAGCCGACCCATGTCACGCACATTCTGTTGATCTTTCTTTATAGGGGAAGTCAATCAGTCAAACTACCCATGATTTTCCCTAGCGCCTTCTGATTGGTTGGACTCGTGCCACATAGACTCCAAGACGATCAAAAGATTACTTCATCAGAATCGCATGTCGGTGAGACACTAGCCATGTCTCCCCGATGCGATTATGTCCTTCAGCAACTATCGGCATAGAAATCGTTATCGGCCAGAGGTCATGACGAGCTCCTATTGGTCATACTGATATTCCCCTCTATTGCTAAGTTAGTCGTTGTCGGCAAGACCTCTCTCAATCGGCCAGACCTTATGCCGAAGGAAAACTCTCTTGGCGAGACCACCTTCGTTGTTTCCTGAGCTTGAACCCTTTGACAGAGTCGGAGTTAGGATGAGAACCGAACAGGGGCCAGAGTTGGAATGAGGGCAAAACCATAGAGTCGGCGGAACCAGAATTGGAACCAAATCCGGACCTGAAGCTCTTCTGAAGTTTCAAGTTCGGATTCCATTCTGATCCCGCCCCCGGCAACATACAAGGCACGAAGGAAGAAAGAAAAACACAGAGGAATAAAGAGGAGGGGACATCCCTCGATCACCGGCCATGCAAAAGCAAAGAAAAGAACGGGTGGAACTAGGGTTGGAGCCGGAACGGAAACTGGAACTTCAGAAAAGTTCCATCGCTCGGTTTCGGTCCGTGTCCCGGGTCCAAAAAGACAAAGGAAATGCCCAAAAAAAAAGGAAAACAAGGCGGGATCGGAACCAAAACCGATCTCGGGTAAAACACGGCAGGGGCGGGGGCGGAAACAAATCCAACACTGAAACTTTCATCAAGTTTCAAGCTCGGATTCTGTCCCGACCCCGACTCCGACATCATACAAAGATGACGAAAAAGGGACAAAAAAAGGAAGAAAAAGAATGGGAGAAAACACCCCACAACCACAGAACAAAGAACAAAGGCAAGACAAACAAACAAGCCCGGTGGAATCAAAACCAGGACGAGATCCGAACCTCGAAACTTCAGAAAAGTTTCAAGTCCGAATTTGGTTCTGGTTCCGCCCCCGACAGAACAAAGAAAAGGGGCACAAAGAAAACAAAACAGAAAAGGGGGAAAACAAGGCAAAAACATAAGATGAAGACCCTCAATAAAAACCGAACACTCACACACTGGGCTCAACCCTTATGGGAGCCTCATTAAAACCACGTGCCGAATTAAAAACATAATTTTCCCCCTGTAGCTGCACAAGAAGCAAACAAGTTAGAAAATATGTAACCCTGATGCAAATGTTCCTCCATTTGGTCTTCGAGAACAGCTGAAAGCATGGATTACCCTGCCTGATCGAGCCCGTAGGTGAAAATCGGGTAACATGTACCATAGTGAAAACTTAGCAAACAGGTGTTATGTTTGAATAAGACTTGCATCATTATCTATCAGTACTATCCACAACACCCACCCATTCATCCCATAATAAAGCATGTGTCCAACCATGGCTTGTTACTAATTAAGAAAAGTAGTCTTATCTCCAACTAAGGGAAAATTCCCAAAGCTGGTCGTGGATTTGATCTTTGAGCATTCTATCATGGTCAAAAAAATTGAAAATAAAAAACATTCAAAAAATAATAAAAAAGACAAAATAATAACTTTGGATTATTCCTGTATTGCCAAAAATTGTATACTCTTGGAGAAAGAGATAATTTTGTGGTAAAACTAAGTCCTGCTTTAGGCACCTTCCATCAATCACCCCTTAAAATTGCATTTATAGGCCCCTGATATTCATAATTTTGGACTTTGAGGCCTAATTCACCCATAATCCCGACAAATATCATTAAAACCACTCAAATTTCATGAAACCCACCAAAAATATTCCTGGCGGGACTAAGTCACCCAAGGTGACGACTTAGTCCCTTTTGGGATATTTTCCACTTTTGAGCAAGAATTTCATTAATTCAATTTAATTTCTCAATGGATGTCGGCCTCTTAGGTTTAAATAATCAGAAAATTAGGTGTTGATTCTTATAAATACACATTTTAAGTCATTTTTCACATCTCCTAGTCATTTTTACAAAAGCAAAAATCAAGTCAAGAGCAAAAGTGTCTTACACAAAAAGATTCAATAGCATTTTGCAGCAAAGTTGAAGCTTTAGGGCAGAAAACTAGGGGTTTTGCAGGTCTTCAATCTCACTTCTTATTCAAGATCTCACATTGCAAAAGATTGATCATGGATGCCTATGGTGAATCACGGAGAAATATAGGTTGAAGAGATGCAACTAGCCATCAAATCACACCTAATGACTTGTTTTTGAAGTGATTCCATCTACCATGTTCTTCTTATCTTCAAACTTAAGGTTTGCATTACATTCTACATATCATTTTACATTCATTTGAAGGGTTGTAGGGTTTCTTGCATTGAAGTCTTGCATCTCTCAAGTGCCATTCATTCACCTCATTCTAGCACATTAGAATAGAGTTTTATCTCATTTTCAGCTTTTCCTAGTCTTAGACACAATTAAGACTAGGGTTTATGCAAATTTTATTTTCCACAAAGTTTAAATACCAACTAGGGGTTTGACCAAGGCAAACCCCCATTAGAAACCAATTTATCTTCTGTTTTGTAGGGTTTTTCGAAGATTCAGATCTGGATTTCCGTCAAAGAACAGAGTGCAGGTTGTGGGCTTTTGTTTCCACTTTCGGATTTGCAAAAAATTCAAAGTGGACTAAGTCGCCCATAGTGGTGACTTAATCCCACCGCATTGCTTTTTTAGAACTTTCTACATTTTCAGACACCCTTTTGGCTGAAACAAATTTTTGGGCAAATTCCCTATTTTGGGACTAAGTCGCCCAATCTAGCCTAAGTGTCCCAATTGCCTCAAAGGTCCAAATTTCTAGGATTTCAGTGGCTCCTGCAATCTTCAATATGTTCATCCTCAATTTCCAGGTGCATAGTTCATGTTTTACGTCTTCATTTGATCGTTTATTGCATTTGTTTAACTTTTTTGCATATCACACTATGTTTTCAAACAAGCTACTTTTCTTAGGTTTTGCATCATTAAATCATTTCATTTTTAAATCAGAGCATTAGGACATCTTAATTAGGCATAATACATCTCATTAACATTATTCTTGAGTGTAAACCTTTGCATTTTGGTCCCCATCCAATCCCCTTTCTCCTTTTAGGTGAAAAACCCTAGGAGGAGTAAAGCATTGTGAGGGGTTAAACCAAAATCATCGTTTAGAATTCCTTCACTCAAATAGTCTAAGATATCAAAATTTGCTTGAACCTCACAACTAGTTCAAGTAGATTTCCCAAAACATATCCTTTAGAAATAGAAGTGAAATATCAATCCAAGTTATCAATGTTGTTTCAAATCCCAAAAACAAGTTTATGCTTTGATTCAACCGGTCAAACTACATGGTCTCTACATATACAACATAGGCAATGCTTATCCCTAATTAGCCCCCGAGGCCCTAAGTCAGTCCCCTTAGGTTTCTATCATGCTTTATTTTAACTTAGTCAAAAAATTAAAAATCCAAAAAAAACATTCACAAAACAGAAAAGATCAAAGACATTCAAACCAAGAAAACTACGAGCCTCTACGTGTACAACGTAGGCAAGGCTTATCTTTGATGAGCCCCCGAGGCCCTAGGTTAGTCCCCTAAAAACAACAAAAACAACATCATAAGACTCAAAAAATCAAAAAGACCTAACTCCATCATCACAATCAGCAATAAGCTTTTCATCTATAATAAACAAATCATCACTCACCCTTTGACAAAACCAATGAAAAAGCAGAGAAAACATCAAAAAGCTAGAACTTTCAAGAAAAAAAATCATAAAGCTTTGATTACAAACAGATGAAAATAATGACAAAAGTATCAACTACCTATCATTTTGACAATTCATCAACAACATCTTGAGATATGCCTTAACGGATCCGTTCCTACAATAGACATGATCAACAATAGATAATAGCCTTAAACCTCAAAATAGATATGCCAAGTGATACTGCAACTTTGTTTTTTATCTTTTTATAGTTTTATCTTTTCAATTTATTTTATTGACTCATTCCCGGATCTCTCAAGGATGTCCATAAGGATTTAGAGAAGAAGGAATGGGGAAAATTGAGCATCATTTCAGTTTGTTGTTTGTAAGTTGTTTTTGTAATATAGTACTATGGTGAATACTTGCTTTATTGAGTGTATGGAAGTTATGTTGGAAAATTCATGTAGCAGTTGCATGTTAGGTATCCTATACCTCTCTGTATAACTGGTCCAAAAGGTTTTTAACACAACCCAACTATATATTTTAAATAAAGTTTTCTATGTCTGGTATGAGCAAGAATATTCTTTGTATGTCAAATCAAAGTCCACACAATGGATACAAAGTCACCTTGGTCATTAATACCCTAGTGCATTGTATCTGTTTGCTACATCAAACAGGATTTTTCAAAATGTGAAGCCTCCAAGCAAAGCGAAAACAATTCATCAGTACTAACAACATCAAAATTTCTACCCATCATACATCTCTTCTAACTAAAAATCATTTTTCAAAAACAAATATCGTTAGTACCATGTCCATCATGCATCCACAAATGTCATCAATACATATCATGATGATAATAAAGCAATAAAAATATCATGTATAATGTATAAGGCATACATCCATCATATATCATATATCATCCATACATCATATACATAATAAAACATCATATGAAACAATATATGATTCATCCATCCACACCATATGTATACATCAGAAAAGTACAAAAACATATATCAACATACATCATCATACATCGTCATCCATGATCATCACATAAAATGAAGCCAAATAGAAGAAGGTATATCTCATATATATCATCATAAAAAAATGAGAATGTCATAATACATCATCATCATGGAAACAAGTGTGATAGGATAATACAAAATAATACATATATATGAGGCCTCGACTAGGTCGATGAATATATACAAAATCATGCCTACAATATAAGTCTTTGAATAACAACTTCATAAAGATCAAGTATAAATATAACACTCCCCAGCAGGAAGAAGAGAACTCTAGAGACCAAGCTACAAATCACCATTTGGATCTAGCTGTTTGATAGAATGCCTACCTGACTCGGCACCACCCCCTGCAACACTAGGCTCTCCAAACTATGATTGTCATTGTGTTTGAGGAACAAAGGCATCATACAACGTCTAATAATAGGTAGCCCTCTGTAGCAAGTGATCTTGCTCAGCGTGAAGATTGTCACGCTTCATCCTCAGACTATCCCGCTTAGTAGTAATGACCTACAACTGTGTCTTGGCAACAAGACGACACCCAATCTTTGTGTCTCACTCCGCCCTAAAACCATCTTGCTCCTGTCAAGCAGAATCTCTCTTCACTCTCAATGTAATAATCAGTGCCTCTACGGCCTGTTTCCACCCTATCTCTATAGCTAACTGTGCACCTCCATCCCTAGGTGGTGGAGGACCTCAAACCTATCCCTGATCTTGCATTTTATCACCTTGGGCACCATCCTATCGAGCCCTACCAAGCTACTTTGCTAGGACCTTAATATGTTGTCACTCCCCACAATGACCTATGATGTTTTCCCTATCAACTGCGAGATCACCGCTAGGATCTGTAAATCTCAATGGCACACGCCATGCCCACCACTAATCATAATTGGGAGTGGTACCTGGATCCACTAAGCCTACTAGCCAACCCCCATCCGACTGGGGAAAGATCTCTAAATGAAGCAAAAGCAACATCTTGATTAGCCTGCAAATCCCAAACATGGACCTCTCTAGTGGTCCAACCAAACTAAGCTTCATAAGCATTTGGGAATCGACCCTATCACTCCCCAAACTATCTGCAAACACTGTCAGGAAGATATTTCTCCAAAAGAGAGTGTGTACGCCTGATCAGCCACCTGGTCTACTTGCAATACACCAAATGATCTTGATCATTAGGCCACACCTCACAGTCCATATAGGGTCTCCATACAAAACCTGACATATCATCAAATACATGGTGCCAGTAGAAAAGTTGTCCAATCAATGTATAATGCAAAAAATCTCTGTAACAATAAGAGTAAGGATCCTCAGTAGTGCGATCTAATATACCATTAGGCTGAGCCACTGAGATATGCTCCTAGGCCCATACATGGAGAAGAGAAACACCGGTGGAAATAGATTTCCCACCATGATATGCAACCTCATGCATATCTCTGTATAGGTGGGCGAGAATACATGACCCCATGCATATCTGGTGTCATGTTTGAACATTTGCTCGATGCATAAACCCCATCCCACAGGAAACTGTCGGCCCCATCTATCAGGAACAATGAGCCCTGAAACCAAACCACAAAGAACAAGGGAAACATGATCGACACCACCAAAAAAATTAGATAAATCTATCTTTGACTGTCAAACATCCAAATGTCTAACACCTAGAACACGACACATAGCACGGGTGCCCCAACGAACATGATAGGTAACCAACTCTTCGTGAATGGGTAGACGGAGGATCCTCCACACATCCTCAAGAGTGATGGTGGCCTCCCTAGTAGGTAAATGGAAGGATAAGGTCTCAGAATGCCACCTCTCCACAAGTGTGATCATCATTGCACTATGACATCAAATGGGGGGCATGTAACAAATGTGACATAGCTTGATCGCATCTAGAAAATATCGCTCCAAAACATCAAAGCCCGCGATCAAATCAAATAGATCTCGTGATCATCACTCCCTCGACTAAAGTGGTTTAAGGACCACCTGCAATCATTAAACCCATAATGTTAAGGATTCGCTCTGAAGATGCAAAACGAAACGAAAATGATGAACAAGTTGACATAGGGTTCCACGAGGTCAAAAGCAAATTTTTTTTGTCAAAAGCGATGAAACTTAACAAAAGCAATGAAAAAAGGCAAATGCGAGGACTTTTTAGGAAAAAGTGATGAAAAATTTCAAAGGTGCCAAAATCAAAAGCGTAAAAGTTTCTCAATGGCAAAAAATGATGACAAGAGCGCAGAAAACAAAAAGTAAGCATTCAAAAATGAAAGTTTATGAAAAAAGCAAAGATTGAGATTAATAGCGCAAAATGAAGTCAAGTGCACAATGAAAAGGAAAAAGTGAGTTATTTCATGAGGAAAAAGCACCAGAACCGATGCGAAAGTGCTAAAACCCTAAATCCTACGCTATTGACTAGTTTGACTTTGTGCATAAATTACAAAAATATGGAAAGACGAAAAATGAAAATCGAGAGAGTACATATCATGTCACCGATGCCTACAGGTCCTCCAAACTCTTGCACCAAGTCCATGTGATGTGGGGCAGCCTGAATCCTCACCATAGCTCCTCGACAACTGACAAAACAAGAAAACTAGAGGCAAGAAATCACTATAGGCTCAAAGTGCAAATGAGGTGATTAGAACCCTAATTACCTATTTAAACCCCCTAAAACCCTAATTTTTACTTAGGAAACCTTCATAGGGTAAAATTAGGAGCTCCCATGAACATTTGAATGAGCAACGAAAGACCTATAGACTTGATTTTTCGTCGTCTACACATCGGAACTGAAATAGAACAATATCAGGAGCCTGACCTCCAAACTGACTTTTTCGGCCAACCTCTCAAGGGGGCAGCCCAGAGTCTTACCATCATTCCACTAACTACTAGAGCACAATGGGGCTTATAATTTTTTTCAAAAACTTGATCTTAACATCAGAATCTTTGAAACAAAGCAACTAGTACTTTGTCTCAAAGAGGGGAAAAATGTAGACATGTGAAATTGACCTAACACCTATCACACACCTTAAATGACATTTTTGTATCATCAACATCATTATCATCAAATATCACTACATTTCACATCAAAAGCATCAAAACCCTAATTTCTCCTATTAATTGAATAATACGACATTATTTAATTAATTCACTTTTTCATCATTTGGATGAATTAAATAAATTTCATTTATTTAATAAAATCCTAAAACCCTAATTTACTCTATTAATTAAATAATACATTGTTTAATTAATTCACTTATTCATCAATTTTGACCAATTAAATAAATTTCATTTATTTAATAAAGTCCTAATCTAACTTTATTCCTCCTGATTAATTAAATAATGTCAATTATTTGATTATGTTGCTAATTCACTTTATTCCCCTAAGTCGATTGAATTATTAAAATCATAATAATTTAATTAACTCACTTTCCCTCCAAATTTGAATAATTTGAATAAACTATTCAAAACATTATAAAAAATCAAATCAAACTAATGCAACTTTGTTTGCAAAAGTCAAACTTGATTTGCACGTTCAACTCTAAAAAGAATTAATTAATTAAATCAATTGATTAATCATTCTCAACCACTTTCCTGATTAAGCAAATTATGAATCACTGATTGTTCAATCTATTTCCTAACTGATCAATTTATATTCCTAACTGATCAATCTATTCCTCAATTACACTAATCATGCAATCAATTTGCATAGATTATTCCCATATAAATCCTCTCAACATCTTTCAACCATCGGTCAAGATATTCTACTACACAGTCTTGATCAGCCATTTTAAATCACAATTTATATATAACAAATCTCTTTCCTCACAAAAAAAAAGGATAGAAGAATCAACCTATTTTGCACAATGAAGAACTTTTGAGATCCTAATCACCATTGACATCAACACGTATCTTTGATCAACACACGTTCTTCAAGCTCTCACAACGCAACTATGGAGGCTTCACATTAATACGAGCAACCACATCTTCATGAATACACTTAGCCATGAGATGGGTAACAATTTAGTATAGTGAATTTAGTTGTTCTTGTGTTATTTCATTTACATTTTCTTGAATTCAGTGTTCTTAATCATTCATTTTGTGAGTGAAGGAACAAATCTAGATTTTATTTTGAATTAGATTAGCTTCTTTTCATTGCAATTATCTTGTTTATACGCTTAGATTTTCCCCCTCACACAATTACTTATGTACTTAAATAGGATGTATTTGTAAGCATTACAATACAAAATAAATTATTTTTCCATTTCAACAATCTCAATTGTGTAAAATACACAAACCCTCTTTTCCCACACCTCTTTTTACCTTTTCCATCTACTTGTTTTGCACCAAAGATTAGATGATTTAATCCTCAATTATACAATGATAGTATTTAATCTCTAAAGGTTTTTGGCTTCTAAATAGGATTTTTGTTGATGGTTCAAAGTGAGGTTAAATTCCCAAAAGTAAATTTTTTCTTTCTCCCTAACATCTTTTCTTACATAGACTTGTGAAACTTATCTACAAAAATATGTTTATTTATTTATTATTACTCGGGTAGTCATCCAAGTGAATGCACCATTTTTTCATACACCCATATTTTTGCTTCATCCATGACTTATTTATTTCAGTCAAGGCATCTTTAAAGACAACATTGTGCCAATTATTTGCTTCCATCTACTCTTTTTTTATATATCTTAAAATTTCCACCATAAAAATGGCTTTAATAGGAATCACACTTGTTTCAACTAGAAGAATCTCATAGAGGACTAACTTTTTTAACTTGTATTTACTTATGATCATGTATTTTTCAATTCTCTCTCTATATGCATCTATTTGGTGTCTAAAGTACTACCGGCCCATATTTCACATTAATAAAGCATAACCAAAATTACTAATAGACCAAATAGAGTTTGAATAGTTTTCTAATCCCATACTCTACCTCTTTGCATCTATTTTGAAAGGAAAAAAGTGCTCTCCAACTTCCCAAATTTCTTTACCTTCTACCAATTTTCCAAATAAGCTTGTTGTTGAAGTCAATGCCAAGGTATTTTTAGTTTTTCACTTCCTCTATAATAGTTGAAAATAAAAAGTTGAACTAATTTTTTATTTCCATTGATAGAGATCATGATTTTAGTTTTGTTAATATTAAATTTCATACTATATTTTTGTAAAATTACTTAGGGGAAAACAAATGCTCTTGTAACCCTTAAACAAACTTAGCAATCAAAATAAGATCATTGACATACAAGAGAATCCTGATGACATATTCCCCAAAATGACACCATCCCCACTTTTGAGATTCTTCAATTTTGTTGATATAAAAGCCAAAGTGTGTAGGAGATAATGAACAACCTTGCTTAACACTAATGTAACTCCTAAATTTTTTGATGTACTTTCTTGAGTTATGATGTATTGTAACGAAGCTAAGGTATCAGAACAACTTCCTACACTAATCTTGAGAGGAGGATAATGCAAAAAATTATAGATTTTTTCAACAGTTACAAAAACTTAAACAAAAAATAAACATAAATATCTTGCATACCACAACACAATGAATTACGCGGGGAAAACCCTTTCGAGAGAAAATCCCCACAGTCCAAAAGCCACCCAATATATTATTCAAAAATTACAAAGATTACAATATACTTGCAGAGCAATGTTCTCATAGGAGTATCACCAACCAATGATCCAGAGGCAACACAACCGCTATCAAACTCTCAGAACACATCACGATACACAATTGTAATATAATTCCCTTATAAAATAGGGTTTTCTTCTAGGACAAGTCAAGATAATAAAATATTGGGTGTTAGATCTAAGACCTAATGATGAAAGTCTAGATTTACAATAATAAAATATACATAAAAATTTTCTTTTAGGGGTGTTTCCCCTGAGACCTCGCTAAGGTGTGCGGCCCTCAAATCCCCGTCGAGGGGATGATCTCCCCAGAACCCTTGCGGGGGGAACCCCCTTGCACCCCTCGTTGCCAACGTATCAATAGTACCTTATGTAATTGCAAGATTAAAACATATTTTCCCAACATATACAACCTATCTAAATTATATTGGTATAACAAGATACTTTAGTTTACACCAAAATTATTTTTGGGAGCCATGTCAAAAGCCTTCTTGAAATAGACAAAACAACAATAAGATTCCTCTTTCTCATTCTATACTTTTTCAATGATATGCCTCAAAGTGTTTTCATGATCATTTATTGAGTGCTTTGGTTTGAACCCTTGCCTCTTTGCTCTATTTTCCTTTTTCTTCTACCCACTTGTTAATTCTATATTTAAACATGATACCAAACAATTTTGCAAGCAAAGGATTGATCATGTTGGTTTGATAGTTGGAAGGATTATTAACATCCTCACTTTTAAAGAGGGGTTTTTCCAAGAAGGCAACCCAATATATTGGGAACCCATGTTGGATGATGTTGTTGAATATTTTTTATAATACGAGTGAGGATTTCATCCTCCATTTTAGGTGTTTAGCCCGAAGCCCAACCATGTCCCTAGCCTTTCTTGCACCCAATTTCTTAACACCTTTTTTAAACCTCTTGTAAAGTGAATGGTTTTTTTGTCAAGTTGACCTTGGGGGGTGTCAATTTATAATGAAAAAAATGACATACCATTTACAATTTTGTATTATATTTTGGACTCACTTTAGTCTCCATATTCTTAGTGTGTTTTAAGGTCCATTTAACCCTCACCTTAGCCTTTTTTCCCATGGCATCAAAGCCTTACCTCCTATAATCCTTTTTCCAAACTAATGTTACAACTACCTTATTCTTGTGTTTTTGTATGATATTCCCTTTCTAGAGTTGGAACATTCTAGACATTAGCACAATGTGCTAGAGTCTCATGATAATTTGTGATTTTGTGGGTACTTTGGATAATTTTTTTACCTACTACTACTACCTACTACCTATCCAGGTTAGTGGTAACTATTATGGAACAAATCCAAATTGCTACCCAACTATCATATCTCCATCCATTCATTTCATATTGAATTCCTATAACTCATCTTTTGCATTCAATGTCTCAATCTCTCAAGTTAACACTCTTATTGATATTTTTATAAGATTCATACTGAAAAATAGGTAGGTTCTCCAAAATGATCTTGATGAAAGATGAGGGACCTATTCTCCTTTATTTCATTAGGAAATGAGATCCCCACAAAGAATTTATTAACGACCTTTAGTCGGTGAATCAAGTCAAAGTGAGAATCTTCATATTTCCTTATGACCGAAGGACAACGGTCAAGGTCAAACAACACTTTAGGGAGAAAAACTAAAAATAGAAAATCAACACCAAAATGCAATCTAACACTTGAAACTTGAAGATTAAACTCAATATTTACAAAACCAAAAAATAAAACGCAAATATGAGAAGGGTAAAAACATATGTACTAGTCACCAAAAGTGATTTCTCTAAACTGATTTGAGACACATTCGCCCATGGGCGAATGGATCGTGTTGGTGTTCCAAATCGACCGGTTCACTAAATCCTAGAAGGAAGCCACACTTCATACTAAGACTTAGTGTAGGATTTGGCCAATTGACAAGAAATGAGATTAGAACACATTTCCACTACACTTCAGGCTCTGTACGACCTAGGGGGTGACCATTTAGCAACACCTAAAGATTTAGACACACACTTAATAGGGTATTGCTCAGTAGATGATGCTCTCACAATAATATGCTAAGAAACATAAAATATCACTCAACATTGGATAAGACATTGGGTGAATTTCATTAACCAGCATGTAGAACATGGAAAAAATAAATAACTCAGAAAATAGAATTGAATTGGTTTTTTTTTATTTTAAGATTTGGGACCAAACTGGAAACAGAAGATGCACAAGGCTTGACCAGTGCCAAGAGAAAGGCTACAAAGTCATATAACTAACATTCCATCCTACATTGTTAAACATGTTATGAAGATCTTTGAAAATGTTATCACATTATGATAACAAAACCACTAAAGATTTATCATATGACCATTCTTAGAAATCCATCTGGAAACACAATACTCATGTTACGTTCATTAAAGCAATTACACTATCCTTTGAACAATAGGCAATAACGAATGCAGTTGACATTCATTAAAGAAATTACACCATTCTCTAAACAGAAAGCAATAACAACTGCAACTCAAATGCAACAAATGTGCATGAAAAAATCCAAATAATCTTTGATTATTGAATTCAAAAGAGTATTACATCTCAGCCATGGAGACAGACACAAAATAAAATATATTCATGAAACTCAATTCAAAACAAAAAAAAAATTCAGATCGTCATACTTCACCATAGCTTTACAATTTTTGCAGAGCTTTTGCCTGCCTTGCAGAACTTTCAAAAAATGGAGCCCCCCAAGAATGAGAAAGAATGAGAATAAGAAGAAAACAGAGGATTCCCAAAAATCAATTCGTGGAAGACACCTGGCCACCTCATCCTCCGTTAATCAACAATAAGAAACTAGAAAAGCCTCTCTCATCTCTCCTCATTTGGAAAAAAACAAACTTTTCCCCTGCAGTTGAGAAAATATCTGTTTGCACTCATCACGATTCTTCAAAAAAAAAATTCCCCTCTTCAGGGACAATTATCTTCATTTCATCTCCATTTTTATCTCGCAGCTAAAAAAAATTTCTCTCCCATGAAAGCTCCTTTTAACTCTGCACTTGTTTTTCTTTAATTTACCATGTTGCACTTTATAATTCCACTCCCAACAAATAAAATATTCGTATTTACCTGGGAGGGCCTTTTAAATTTTTTTATGTGGCCATAAAGTATTTATCTATGCACTAAAATTATTTTCCCAACAATAAAAATACTTTACCTTTTAAACCATGAGCTTTCACTTTAATAATTTTGCCCTACTAAAGCTTTTGTCTTCACATTTTGAAATAATTTATTGGGTCGTTTTAAAAATACTTATCTGCACTTTAATTTTTTTCCCCTTTTACAAATTTCACCCAAAGCATTTTCAAATGTGAAGACTTTAAAAAATTACTCCCTAGGCAAAACATTACCCATGCCTCTACACTCACCACTTTATATTTTCTCACACATCTTTTTAAGATGATAAAGATTTAAACGAATCATCTTTTGGGGCAAAATAGATATTTCCCGTGCATTCTATATTTACATATTCATTTAAAATATTGGATTTTAAATGAGGAGGGCTTTAAAGACTATTTTACTAGGCAAACACAAATTTTACTGTGTCATCTCTAATTAATCATTTATCAGACACTTTAATTTTTAAATGTTTTGCCTTGGGAATTTTTATCGAGTCCACCACACTCTTTCCCTCTCAATAGTTATCGCGCCTCGCTAAAACAAAGAGAATTTTGAAACACATTATTGTGATGGGTGATAAAGGATCACACCATCGCTGCTCGCTGAAGAAGTGGGACATGGGAAATCACTTACGACGACGGGCAAGAAATAGAATAAAACACCACTGCTCGCTAAACAAAGTTGGAGAAGGGAGACCATTATGGCGATGGGCGATATGAAACCCTATTTTTCAAGTTTCATAGTTTTTGGGTTACCCTAACTTGTTCTCTCTGTAGCTCCACATTGATCATGGCGACCAAGCCAATGTTTATGGTAGTCAACCTACAACTTCCTCAATATAATGTCGATACCCTTTTCAACAAACTCAAATGGATGCATAATGCGTAGCAATCAACATTCCTCAAACAAATTTGATACATTTTCACTGCCTATGCAAACCGTCCTTGGCAACAAACTCGAACCCTTCTTACATAATGCTTCAAAAATCTCAAAGATGCCTCCTACAGTAGCCTTTTCAAACCTACACTCACCTTTATTTGGCAATATCAGATTGATCCCTCTTCAACTAGCTCGAATGGCGCCTCCATGCTATCTCCTTTTCATCAGGGCCATGTGAATGAAAGCATGCCCCTGTGTAAAATATTTCATTAGCAACATCAAACTAACTTCTCTCATAGCAGCCTCGATGGAGGCTCATCTAGCAGCGTAGACATTCCTTGGTCTATGTGCCACATTTTATGCATTGTTCTCAGGCCTTTACAAACTATACTAACTTGTTCCATGAAGCCCTCCTCTTGCTACACAGTTCTGGAGATCCCTCCTTTCAAAATCTTGGTGTTTCTTATACTTTAAGCCAAATGTCCTCTTCAAATTTTTGCCAACATTATACAATAGCAATTTCCCACTTTCACTTGTGCGATGGCTGCTCCCTTTACTCGCAGCATAAGCCTTCCCTAATAAACTCCAGACTAAGTTCGATCTTATCCCATTCATTATGAACCTTTCCCATTTAGATGATGGCGTCCCATTCACAAAAAAACATTACATGGTTGTGTGCAATCATAGAATTTCCTCAAAAAAAATTGATACATTTTCACTGCAGGCGCAAGTCATCCCTCCCATTGCACTCGCTTGGAAATTTCTAAAGCCTTTTCAACAAAACCGTTATATGTATATGTGGGTGCACATTGTCTGCTTAAATGGGAACACCAACATTTTTCAACATGCATTGATCACAATTTTGGACACTATACCATTCTGTGTATATGCTTATGTGTATAACGATGTTATCAAAATGTAACATCCTCTTAATACAACACTCGGGCCTCCTTTGCTAACCATATATTTTAGTATCACATAGTTGTTCAAACATTTCAGCAAGATCAAATAGTAGTGTGACTTTATCCCATGATAGCTCAAGTCAAACACTATCCTCCTCACAAAGCCTTCTATATATTCCCAAAATTCCATGGAGGGATTCTATCATGCCTAACTTCTCTTTAGACCCTTTTTGAAATGAGTGAAACTTTGGAGACAGCCTCATCATTTTGCATTTTAAGCTAGAACCAAATGCCTCTTTAAGCTCTTGTTGCCTTTGTTCAACTTGCTGGGAAAGAATATGGACCAAGCCATGAAGTTGAAAATTTTGTTCTACCATTCCATGAATATCCAATATAACACCATCTACTGTAAAAGCACAACAAATATTATTGTTGCTCAAAAGAATGCACTCTCTAAGTTGTAAGCCATTCTTAATTTTCACATTTTTGAAACAAAGCCCTTTTAATAACCAACTATTATGAAGGGACAACAACTTAAACAAGGGTTTCTTTTCAAATGATTTTTCTCGATCAGGCAGATTGTTTTCCCACCACCATCATATAGCTTTTCAAACAACCAAACAGGGTTAAATAGTGTTGTGATATTATCCCATGGTAAGTTCAAGTAAAGCGCCACCTTCTTCATAACTATTTTCTTACGGACATGGCTTCCCTCACAAGCTTGAGCTATACTCACCTCTTAATCCATGTACTTGAACATAAAATGGACTTTGCTTTGCATTTGAACTCTTGAAAATAATTACGTTTGTACACACTTCCTTATGCTTGAATTCAAAACAATTTACTTGAAGTGATTGCCACAATGTAGCACTTATACTTTCATACTTATGCAAAGCATGTCGGGTCCCCATGTGGGCCCGACTATTTTTTTTTTCATTTTGAAACAAAATTCATGCTTAATTGATCTGACGCTGATTTTGAATGCATATGAGGTGAAAAGATGAACTGGGTAACCATCAGATTCCATTTTCAAGAACTTTGTACTGTAGTCAAAACAGGTCAAGTGGCCTCTGAAATTGCCCTGGGAAGCTAGTCAAATGACCTCCTGAGCCATGAAAATTCATAGACATGCAGAAATTTGAACCAAGAATACAATTAAACAAATGGCTCAACAAAATAGATCATTAGGTGCAAGATATTCAATGTGAATATTTCTCAATGAAACTTTTCTGCAACTGCACCTGTTCAAAACTAATCATGGCTCACCAAATCACCCCTTCAAAAAAAAATCAAATCAACTCCTGGCGAGCTGCCAATGGAAACACAAGCTCATTTAGGTCCAATGAGTATGTGTGCAAAAGGGATTTCCTTCAATCCACATTCTTCATGAGATATTAGGGGTCAAAGTTGACCACCTTGAAACATTTCTGGAAATGCAAATGTAAAATCAAGACAAACTGCATTTGCTTTTGATCTCGAAAAAATATCAAATCTGTTCATGAGGCTCTAAAACCAGACCAAGGAGCATATAAATGTGGGGATAATGTAGGGAAATAATCCTTTCATCATGACAATCATCCAACTATGAAATATCAGCTTGAACAAGAGGCCACTTCGCAGGACAGAGTTTGGAAACAACAAAATAATCCTAGAACCCTCCAGCTTTGCTTTTCAAAACCCTTTCAAAAATCATCATGGGAAGTTGAAAAATGACATGCATGTTACCATATGTCAACTAAATATGCTCACCAAGGGGTTTGGCTTGAAAATCAACTAGCTCCAAATTATGACCCTCCAAAGTAGGACACTTGGGCAGATTTTTTAGGGGTGTTTCTGAGTGTGCAAAGGGAAATTTTTTTAAAATGCATATTTCAAATTTGCAAAATTTGATAGTCTCGACAGTGGCTCCAAATAGGGATGTATTCCCCTTATGGGCATAGCAAGAATCCAGATCTCTAGGGAGTAGACCAAATGTTGAGTCCATTGGGCGCTCTAAAACTGCTCCTTTATTCAACCTCCTTTTTTACCTCATTTGATGACCCTAGGCCACAAAATGAAAAAAGGGGAAATCAATTCTTACCCCTGTCAAAAACTTTATTTTCTGTTGTCTGAAGTGGATCAACATTTCTAGTAGGGACTTCCCAACAATTAACTCCATTGTGATTAGCATAATCAACCATACATGCTATATTTCCAAAACTATCATCATCATCATCACAAAATGTGCCTAACTAAAAAATACAATCAATCCCCATTTGAAATCCATGCATTTGTAATGTATACAACCAATCTGCTCATTAACCTAATCTAATTCAAGATTATCTGATTGAATTGAAAAAGTGAAG
>VDFB02359378.1:0-30251 GCA_007258455.2 Sequoia sempervirens
ACCTAAAGAAGATGGTTGTGTTGCTGACCGGAAGAGCACCTCTGGATGTTGCTTCAGTTTGGGTTCAGCTATGATTTCCTGGTGTAGCAGGAAGCAGTCATCTGTAGCATTAAGTACAGCAGAGGCAGAGTATATTGTAGCTTGTATGGCAACTCGGGAAGCAGTGTGGCTTCGTAAGCACCTTGCAGGATTGTTTGGACAATCAATGGAGCCAACTATCATTCATTGTGATAATCAGAGTTGTGTGAAGCTTTCTGTCAATCCTGTGTTCCATGACAGAACCAAGCACGTTGAGATCAAGTACCACTACATGAGAGATATGGTGTGCGTAAAGGCTATACGGTTGAGGTACATCGCTTGATGGCGGGGCAGTGGAATATTCTCATAAACCTCTTACCCGGGATAAACTTGTGTACTTTGAGGATAAGCTTGGTATGGTGGAGAATCAACCTTGGTAGAAGGAGTCTGATGTCGGTGGAAGCCTGTTTGTGAGTTCTTCTCTATGAGAGAAGTTGAGGTGAAATCCTTGTTAATGCATTTTCCCACGGTGAGGAGGGAATTTGAGGTGCAAACCCTTGTAATGCATTTTTCCTTTGAGGCGGAGGAATTTGAGGTGCAAATACTTGTTAATACATTTTTTTCCCTTTGAGGCCGAGGAGGAATTTGAGGTGAAAGCCGCGCTTGTTTCCACCCGTTGAGGCTGAGTCATGGTGGATGTCATGTGTGTGACTCCATGACATATGTTGTACTTGTGTTTCACCCTCTGAGAGAGTCATGGTGAAAGTCGCGTTGAGGTGACAACATCACGCAAGTGATGAACACTTGTACTTACCATAGTATGGTTGTAGCCATTATGGTTGATATCGTGTTGAGGCGATATCTAATATCACGTTGAGGTGATATTCTTTTTTTCACATCTGATTGTAGCCAATGTGATGGGCATCATGTTGAGATGATTTGTCTTGAGCAGTTGGAAGTTCTCTCCCTAGCTGAGAGGGAGTGTTAATGATATTGCAGCTTCGGGTTCATCCTTCCAGCCACGAGTGAAGACATAAATCAATATAGCCTATCGGCTATTTATTTATATGTGTTATAATGTGAATTGGCGCTTCTCTTGGCAACAATATAATTTTCTATAAGGGCCGACCTTCCTTGTAATTAATATATTTTATTTGTAATTATATTTCTCTCCTTGGCCGACCTTGTGCATGAAGAGGTGCGACCTCTCTCTCATTGCATATATATACAAGGTCATTTCTATTCTTTCAATCATTCAAGCAAGTTCAATTCTCTCCTTCTTTTAAGTGTGAATTTCTTCAAGTACAAATTGCGAATTTATTCAAGGGCAGAGCGAACTTCTTCAAGTACAGATTGCGAGTTTACTCAAAGGCAGAGTTAGATACTTGCAGATTATTATCTGCCATTGCATCTTGTGTTAGTTGCTGAAGATTGGCCTTATAATTGGCCTCATTGTAAAGAGAATTGTTGCCACTATTTATATATATAAGAGAGATCTTTGTTGCTGGGTTTTTCTCCCTCAAGAGGAGGGTTTTCCTAGGGTATCTGCTGTGTTATTGTGTCTGATTTGAATTTAATTTCTGTGCATTAATCTGATCATTAAAATTTAACACTTGGTAATTCAGGTGATAATCTGCCGAAACGAGAAACCAATATTTGTACTAGAGCAGAAGAAGATACCTTATTGAGTCTTCTCGTAGACTCACTTTTCTTCTTATTGTTGAATAGGTAACCTTGACCTTGAAGATGCCTGCGCATAGGTTCATAAAAATCTTGGATGAAGGATATGCAAATGTGTTCAAAGCTGATATACAGGAGGTTGATTATTGGCCTCAGGATTTGAGGAAAATTGATGACAAATTTAAAGGTGAATACCTAGATTTTTAGAACAAATACTACAAACTACACTAATATGAACTAAAAAGGGATGTTGCTCTCAAGGACCTTGAAATCACATGCTCGAACTTTGACAATAGTGGATGGGAGAGAGTCTCCCCTCCGTTGGGAACTCTTCCTGGAGTTGACTCTTTCAAGCTTAGTAAGAACTATGTCAGCAACAAAGGTCAGAATGTTGCTGAAAATGGTGGTTAATTGAATGTGTAGGCCTTTTATGAGTATATAAACATGGCTGGAACTATTGATAAGCCTTTTTGATCTATAGCCCTTGGGGCTTTTTGGTATTGACTGTTTGCAGTCCATATTATGATGTAATCAGACTCTTTATTTTTAGACTTTTAGTATCAAATATCAATTAAGAAAAAAGAAGGTTAAGCTCATCAACTTCCTTCTCATTTTTTGTGAATGCATTGAAAGTTTCTTCTGCAAACTTAATGGCATGGTCTTTGTCTGAAAGCAAATGCAAGTAATCTGATTTCGTTATTTCTAAAGCATCTTTGATAGTTCCTAGATTTGATAAAGTGGCTCGAACCTTTAATCTTTTTTTGTCTCTCTTTATCTTGAGCCTTCCAAAGGAGGTCTTCAATGAATTGGTGTGTGCTATCAAAATGTGTTAAGTTTTGCACAACCTTTTCTTCAGTGACCAACAATTGGTTCTTCAAAACTTGCAATTCACTAGGCCTTTGATCAAAATCAGCCAAGGGATTTGGCCCTTCACACAACCAAATTTTTGAATGTAATGTCTCCTTCTCATTGATCACTCCAGGAGGACTTAATAGCCTATTTAATTCCCGTAGGCTATAGTCGGCTAAAGGGAATTGATTAATTTAATTATTTAATGTTTCTTGGCGAAAAAGTACATTTATAAGGTAATATTAAATAATTAGATTAAATGGTGTTATAAAGTGACTTTGGGCAAATATTAAAAAGGTACTTCATAAAGTCACTTTATTTTATTTTATGAGCGGGAAAAGTGCAAGGCATATTTAAAGTGGAGTTGAGCCTCATTTGCATTATGCTTGGTTATTTTCTCTATTTGGTGATTTAAGGAGCTTACAAAGCTCTTGGCTTTGGGACAAAAACCCTAGGGCGATTGAGTTTGGTGGTGAGACTAATCCACCCTAGCTGGTCAAGTTGGAGAGATTAGTTAGGTCTTTCAAAATGTTCGGCATTGCCAAATTTGGGGGTCTACTATGGAGACAAATTTGTAGGATACAATATATCTATTTCTTGCACATTTCAGAGACATATTTCCATACCACTATCTGCAGTTGTCCAAGCTTTTGTAATGTTGTTTCCAATTGTGGCAATGAGTTTTAGGGATGACGAATTTAGTGAATGAATCGTGGGTGTTGAGTAATACACGTGGGGTTGAGAACACTTGGCTAGCTGCGGTTTATACCTATAGGTCATGTGAAGAAGTCTTGGGTACTAAGTGTAAGGGGGTCGTGTGGAAGCAAACCTTGCCAAACACCTTACATATCCTATCACAGCCTTCAGGAGAGTTGCGTAAGAAGTATTGGAGTTCGGTGAGGGTGTGTGGAGGTCTTAGCAATAGGTGCAGGCTAGGGGGAGGCATCTAGATAGTAGAGAATGATCTGTATCCCGTGTAGAGGGTCCAGGTGTTATTCGCTGTAAATGCAAAGCAATAAAGGTTGGAAGTGGTGACCTGTGCATTTAATAACTGGTTAGATTTAAATAGAAATGTATCTCTGATTATTTCAGTATGTAAAATCTAAGTTCAAGTTTTGGTTTTAGATTTGCAAATATTCCCATTATTTTGTATCTCAATTATGTGTTATTTGAATGAGAATGTAAACCTTGGCTACTGAATGTAACTTCATGGAAATGCACATTTTATTAATTTGCAATTAGCTTTAGACATTGTCATGACATTTGTTTGACAAAATATTCACATTGTCAAATTGAGAACATCGCAAAAATATTGTTCAATCCGGGTTAGGGATTTTATAGTGGTATTAGAGTTGGTATTCCTTCCAGCTTGTGAGTTTGCATGACTATTACTGAATTCGAAGGACAGGGAATATATTACATACAGGAGTAGTGTTGATGTAATTTTTGTGACCACACCAATCAGCAAAATAAAGTATCCAACGACTACTCCATTCTCTCTTGATCAAAGTATTCCGTATGCTAAGATTGCAAGAGAGATCATACTTTCGACTCCAAGGTTCCTTCAATGCAATAGAGTACACTCAGTTGGCTCATTGTGATTTGCTGTTTTCACGAGGGGACTTACACAATTGTTCACAAGTACTTGGCAGCAGACAACAGACTAAAGAGAAAGGGGACTCGCGATGCGGATGATTTAGCAATAAGGTACGAATTTCCTAATACTAACCAGAAATGTGCGGAATTTAAATGAGTGCAGGGTTTAGAAGGTCTAAGTTCTATCCTAAAGCAGGACGTGTGATTAACTTCAGCAAGCTTCAACCAGACTTGGCTTCACCTCGCGTTGGATAGCCTCTACAAAGTCGGTGCAATCTTCAAAGGGGTAGCAAGGAATGTTCAAATCACAATTCAGCATAAGGACACCATCACGACGATGCATGCCAAAACGTGAATCATAACCAAAGTTAAGCTTAAAAGGTCTTCCAGTCGACCACATTAGGCAAACTTACCATCAACAAGATGGAAGTAGAGTAATGAAAATTACTCTACTTTAAGTCCTACTTGAAGTAGAAGGACAAAGAAACCTCGCTAGCTACTCACAGCACAAGATGGAACCATCATCAATGATAACTCTTTATATTGGGAGAGTGTTCACAACAATTTCTTACAAAACTTTCAAAGGAAAACTTTCCTTCTTCTTCAAACTATGCTATGCTAACAAACTATGCTAAGCTAAGTTGTCTCTCTATCTCTATCTCTGATGATCTAATCTCTAATAATGTACAAATGAGGGGGAGTCCCCTTTATATAGCTGGCCAATCCCAATGGACAGTCCAAATTGAATTACAATGGACGGCTCAGATTGAGCCACATCAGCCCTAGACTAGATTCTGCCCTAGTAACTGCCATAAGGTGGAGGAGTGGTGCAATTAATGCGCACAAAATGACAGATTCCTCCTTTGACCACTATGGGCAATTAATGCCCACTACCCTTTTAGAAGATTCTCGTCCAGGATCCCGTTCCTGTTGTTCTTCTCTCTGACCGCGAAAGCAACAAACCGGGCCAACACTGCATCAACTTCCTGCTCGGAAATGGCTGGAGTAAGATTAAGCTGATACTTGAGGATGGAAATTGTTTGCTCCTGTCGGATACAAGATTTTCTCCAGGCCTCTATGGATTCCTGAGTGCTTTGAATAATGGCGGAGAAAGTGGAGATATTCTCAAAGTCAACTTGAGTAAATATTCTCATTTCAGAGAAGAATGGGTGCAATCTTCCCTTCAAACCATCCACTGTCACATCCTCAGGAGTTAGCCGTTTTGCGAACAATGCCTCGAGCGTGTTGAAGATGCCCTCTTGAATGTTTCCCATGGCCTTCCTGATCTTGACTGACTCTGTCCTTGCCATGTCAAGGAAACCTCGGCTGGTGAATGTTGCGGAATACCAGCTAGGAAAATCATATCTATCTCCAGCCTGAACTACCCCTCCTTCAATCAAAGTCTGCACTGGCATATGCATCAGAGCAGCTAGGCATGGAATTGTCTTGTCTTGAAAAATGTGAGTATCACTCCATGCCTGTTCAATGTTTTCCATACGAGAGAGGATGCTGGAAGCATGTTGGAATGTCATGTCCCCTTCTAGTTGACATCTCTCAGAGCACAGGATTAGCCTATTATGCGACCCTCGTAGGCTGATAGGTTGGATAGGGGGTCATATTGGAGTTTGGCTCAGCTTCAGATTGTCAGTTTGTGATCAGTTGGCTTTCGTTCGGGCTCGTTTGGACACTTCTAGCCTGAGTTGCTATTTTTAGTAGTTATTGGCACTCAGTGTGGGACCCCTGCTATTTTTAGCAGTATGGATGGATTACGTGCAGAATCACTTCCTCAGTCGACAGCTTCAGACGGCTCGAGCATCGGGTTAATATTGACGGAGATATTAATATTTAATTGATTTAATTAAATATTAATTACTGGAGCTTATAATATAAAGCTATAATATTATTATATTATAACTTAAGTGATCTTGGCTCAAGGGGTCGCCCAACATGGGAAGGGGCCAGTTGTGATTTATTTTTCAATTAAAAATTATACCGGAGACTATTGAAAGATTAAAAATCAAAAGTGCGAATTATTTTAATGATTCCCTATTATTGAGGAAATCGCACTTTTCATGAGTAAAAGCATTTTACTTGGAAATTCGAGCCATTATGATTATTGTGAATTGAAAATTGATCAAGTCTTGAGCAGAGCACAGAAGCCTAGGGTTTCAGTCTCGAAGCATTGGGGAACGGGCCATCTCTAGTGAGTGCGATTCAGAGGGTGTGAAATATCATCCGATTTATTGCCAGGCAGAGGGATTTCTTCATTCAGAAGAAGTTACAGAACATCACAGACAATAAATTATTCAGGGTTTTGATTAGCAACTTATCCATCAGGGAATTCTCAGTTGAGGCGCCTATTTTCTTCAGATCTAGAGATTACAGAGAGGGCCGTACATTTTAATTAATAGCTGCTGCTGTACTCAGGCCGTACAATCTGTACCAGGCCGTACTTCATTTAAAAAGGGCGTACTTTCCAGTGCAAGCAAATCGCTTTCTTTTTCCTCGGTCTATCTTCACCAGTTTGGGCGCAGTTGTATCTGGAATCATTAGAGCTTGCTAGACGGGAGGAGAAACATCTATCTTGTGGAAGCCGTACCATTCGTTGTACTTCCAGCTTGCTGCTAATACCAGGTTCTTCAATAAAAATCATTGTTTTTTGATTGCATGTTAGTGGATCTTTATTGTAATCGTCTCAGAAGATTGAATAATAGTCTGGCATCAGTATTTGAGATAGATCTTGTTATTTCCGGAGTTGTTAGATTTTATTTAGATTTTATATCATTATTTTGCAAAATCGCCATTTTCAATATTTATGCAAAAACACCCAAAAAAAAAACCAAAAACATCAAAATCAAACAAAAAACAGTCAGAAACGGAAACAGGGGAAACAAGGGGTTTCTACATGGAAAGAGGAGACAAGATCTTCAATGAATCTCTCAGCCTCAACACGAACACTGCCAACCCACTTGTCTCCTTCCTGAATTGCCCTCTTCATTTCCTTGAGCCCGCTAACTGACTCTCGTGGAAGCTCGGTTGGAAGTTCTACCGCTGGATTTTCCTGAGCACATGGACGTGCTAGATGCTGTACATAACCAATTAACACCTTATGCTCCCTTTTCAGCCTCTTGTATTTTTCTCCCTTTCGAAGCAGTCTATCCTTCAATGCCTGGAAGGAGTTTTCAGCTTCTTCAATCACTTGTGCTTCTGTAGGACGTCCGAGTTCAACTGTAGTGATTGTGTAATTTTTAGGCATTGCTTCATCTCGATCACATTCTTCCCTTGGAACTGCAACATGAAGAGTACGGGAACCAGACTCATCTATTTCAAACCTGGAGTATTTTCTGGCTCTTTTCCTCTTAGGCGACCCGCTTATTCTATTAAGGAACTCTTCCATCTCTATTGCTGGGTCGGTGTCATCCTCTTGATCTCTCCTTATTGCATTTGTGAGCCAATTTGGAACAGCCTGCTGAGTGTTGCAGATGATAAGTGGCTGCTCCTCTGTTGCTTCAACTTCACGAACTTCCTCCTCAACAACATTTGGTTGAGGCTCATCTGTTTCCATGTCCTGCCTGTCCTCCTCAAAACCCCGAGTTTCAGGCTCTGTAGTGTTTTCATCTTCAAATGCTGCCTCAATCGCACGATCCAGGTGAGTGTCTGTTTCTGTTTCCTCATCTTCATCTGGCTGGCTAGCACTCCTAGGAACATTAGCACTCTGACTATCGGGCTCCCTAGGCAATGACTGAGTGACCTCCTCCATTTCTTGCCTCTGACTCGCACATAATGAAACTTCTCGGACGCTTGAAGAGTGAGTCAACAGTTGTGTAGATGATGCTTCTTCTGTTCTCTGAGGCTCTGGCTGAATTGGTTCCTCCTCCTGTGGCTCTGTAGCTTGGGCGGCCTGTTTTCTCTTCCTTGTTGATGTCGGTGGCCTTTGATCGCCCATGAGGTTGTACGTAAGGGCAATTGATTTGCTCTTAAGCCTGTGAACATGTCTATCCACCCAAATCCTTGTGAATGTTAAGACTGGCATAAACAACGTGTCCAAGTCTGTGATCTCCGGTTTTGCCCAATCAGGTGGTGGGACTGGTGTGCCTCTCATTGATTTGTAATCGGGTTGTGTAACATTGACATCCTCATCCACTTGGTCAGGAACTTGAACAACCTCGCATTCCCTGATCAATCTCAGAGGTAACCTAGTGAACATCCTCCTTCTGATCTCAACTTCATCTTCGGCATTCGCCCAAAAATCTTCAACATGAGCCTTGTGCTGATATTCTTCACCTTGTATTACTCCAATCTTTCCGTGAGGATCAAAATCTTGTCGGCTGGTGTGGAGTGTGAGGTGATAGAATTGCAATTCCTCCTCTACTTCCTTGGCCGCTTGCAAAGATGGGCACTCCTCAAGTGAATTTCCCATAACAATAGGGAAGTGCAATCCTCCTTTTTTCTTATGATTTTGTCGTAGGCGATGAGTTGCCTAGACACTTCAAGCATTACCATCCTGTCCGTGGGGTACCTTGGCAATCTGAAGGCGTATGAATGGAACCCCGACAACCTTATGTAAGTGAACTTCGGGAACTGGATAAACCAATACCTGTACTCTTCAATCAACTTTTGTGCATCTTTGGATATTCTTTGTTGTGTTCTCCATTGAAGAGTCCTCGTGATGTGCATAGTGAAAGCATCGTTCACTCTCTTGCAGCTGGAGGTATTTGTCAGATGCAGCTGCTTGCAAGCTTCATGGATTTTAAATTGACCGGGACTGCATCCAATTGGCTCCTGGTATGTCAATCCTTTATACTTTGTCATCCGAGCCAACATATAGATGACATACGAGCTCATATAAAATGTCCTCGTTCTCCTCAAACTTCTGAATTGCTCATCTATATTGTCGTTGATCATTCTTGCCCAATCTACATACTCTTTTCCCTCCAACACTATGCTGATGTAGAACATCCAAGGCTCAAAAGCGTACACCTGTGGGCTGCCATTCACCCGGCTGAGCATCATGATTAAATCACAATACTCCTGTTTCAGCTCCTTTGAGATAATTTGCTTAGGCAACTTGGCGCCAGGAGGTTTTGGCTTCCTCATCCATGATATATTAATTCTCTTTGCACACCTATCGAAAGATGAGGCGTACAATTTATCAGCCCTTTCTTTAGACTTGTACAACATTCTCTCCACAGCTGGAATCCCGAACACCTCTCCAATAGCCTCGGGTGTGAAGTTAGCCAGCAACTTGCCGTTTGAAGAGACAGTCGTTCGGTTGTCTGGCCTATAATAATTTGCACACTCCATTATTAACTTAGAACATCGAATTGCTGGTGGAAAACCAGCAGCTGCATACAATCCACTTCTCATGATGTTGTGCGATGTCTCTGATGGATGATGACCAGCCTGCCCATATATTCTCCTTTTGAATGCCTCGAGGTTGAACGAACCAAGGTTGGTGTTAGTCAACCCTCCGAGCTTCGAGATAAACTTTGACTCAGGAAGAAAAGATTTCTTCAGCTACTTGATGATTGCCTGCCTGGAGGCATTCTCTTTGCCCACTTCTGTATTTCCAGCTCTGCTTGCAACTTTGCTCGTTTCGACAGCATCCCCTCTTTGAACTTCAGCCATCTGCAAAATAAAATTCAAATATTACAATTCAGATTTAAAAAATAAAACTACCACGAGATGGCTGGAAACATGGAGTTAGCTTCGAAAATGAAAGTTCTTCAGCACTAAACTACCAACTCCAAACCTCGAGATTTCTGACTCCAAAATTCAAACTTCAAATTCCAACATTTAAAGCCTTTAGCAATATTACTCCAGCACTTAGAAAAATATTTCACTCAGCTCAAAAATTTCTCACTCACTCAACACTCACTTTCAGCTTCAGCACCCTCACAATTTCAACTCTGCAACTTGTGAAGAAAAATGAAGAGCTTCAGAGTTTATATAATTGAAGGATGGTGCCCAGTTTAGCAGTTGCTCTTAATTCACTCCCCCACTACTTAGCCATTTTCCAATTTGGGAGAGATGACTGGCGAGTTGTCACAAAGATGCCCAGTCATCATAGAGTCGTCATAGGAACTTGCTATTTCTGGAGATTCCTTCTTAAAAATTCGAAATTTCCCACCTTGATTGCATGTAGCATTCAGTTAACTGAAACATCTTTGGGAAACTCATTAAAATTACTCCAGCATTTAAAAATTTCATCTTTTCCTGACAAGGGTGTACTTCAGTTTGAATATGCCAAAAGATTTTATTTTAAATGCCTTAGAAATTTTTTATTCATCTTTAGACTTAGCCATATTTTATTTCCTTAGAAAAATTTCCCCAGTCGCAATTTTAAAATCACAAGGCAAAATTACTTTCCCCTCAAAACATTTCCCCTTAGAAAATATTTCAACTTGATTAATTCATGTGTCTTCATGAAGGGGGACATTTAATTTTTTTAAACCTTAGAAAATAGTTTTATCAATGTTTGCCCTTCTAGCCTTAGGCGTATTTCATTAAGCCCACCTTTAATTCTCACGCCTTAGAAAATTTCATACATTCATCTTTAGTTTGGGCGAATTTTGAGGGTCACACTTCCATCTTTGATGACTTAGATAAATTTTCATACTCTCCTAGGCTTGGGCGCATTTGGACCCACTGGCTTTGGTTTTCACTTAAGTTTTTGGGCTTTATGCTTGCGGCTGAAACAGGTAGCTGCTTCCCGAATTTCAGTACTTGGCAAGAGCTACACTTTCCAGCCCTTAGCTTACAAGAGCATTTTGGAGTTGAAGCTTCCAGAAGTTTCCAGCGTAGCCAGTCGATTTTCCAGGCGTCTCCAGAGTTAAAGGCATGAGTGGCTGCTCCGGTTTTAAATGAATAGTGCTATTCCATATCAAATCAAAATTCAGTGCTTTCGTGGTCAGTTCAAAGGCCAGTAAAACTGTGGTCAGGTTTATTATCTCGAGAACAGGCGCCGCGGTCGATGCTGGCATGAATCAGACCGTTTGGTGCAACTGAAGTCAGTGATCGCCGTGCGCAGCCAGTGCGGATCACGCCAGATAAGGGCGTGAGTTGATACTTCAACTTTCCATGCCTTAGAAAAATTTGAATGGCCCCTCTCTTCCTTGGGCGCATTTGGGAGTGGCAACTTCCAATTTCTTCTCCTTAGACAAATTTCAAGGTCTTAGATAGAATTTCTTCATCCAACATCCTCTTGGGTGCATTTTGACCCTGGAGCTTCCAATTTCAACGCCTTAGAAAATTTTCTGACTTCAACCTCCAACTTGGGTGCATTTGACCCCTGAAGCTTTCAATTTCACTCGCCTTAGAAAATTTCAATGCCTCCTCTTTCAAGTTTGGGCGCATATGGAGGTCTGAGCTTCAAGTTTTCAATACTTAGTCACGTTTCCAACCTCCTTCAAGTTTGGGCACATTCAAGGGTCTAAGCTTCTATTTTGCCAGACTTAGATGAATTTTCCAGCTTTCTGTTTGACTTAGGGCGGATTGTTCATGATGCCCTCAGCTTGCCCTAACCTGCTATTTTTAGAAAGTTTCGCATTCTTCGCATTTTAAGTTGATTTCTAGCTCCGGAAGGCTTGATTTTCGTTTTGCCTTGATCCTCGTGACGTGACTGAGTTGTTGGCGCCTGATGCTTGCATGCACTTGCTATTTTTAGTGACTTGCTAAAAATAGTAAGTGTTCAGAATGAGCTCAAATTTTGTGTGTAGATTGCCTGAAGGATGTTGATCGTGACTGGACGAAGCTTCTGTGTGACCCTCGCGTCTTGCCCTATTTTTTAGGAAACCCTAATTCCTCTGCATGGACCTGCTAAAAATAATAAGTGCTTGATTTTCGAACCTCTGCAACTTCGTTTGATCTGAAATTTGCTCCATGGGGTCCTCGTCACTTGCTTGACTTGCTCACACTGGTGCCTTGCGCTGATCTGCTATTTATAGCCCTGTTTCAGAAGTGACTTACTATAAATAGTAAGTGCTCAGATCGCCTTCAAATTTTACCAGTGGACTCCTTGAAAGATACTGATCACAATGGGATACATCAGTTTTTGGAGATTATGGCGTTTGACCCTTGATTTTGGGTCCCGAAGCTGGAAACCCTAATCTGACTTGCATGTTGCTCAAAAGATCTCCGTTTGACCCCGTTTCTGTTGCATGCCGCTCTGTTCATGACGCTGAAGTGCTGGGCAGCTGCCGGAGTGATCCTGCTAAAAATAGTAAGTGTCTGAAAAAGTGACCAACCGCTTTCCAGGTGAGTTTGCATGTCACACAGCCCGAGAGATCTCAAAAAACCTCGAAAAACCCAGAAAAAATGATCAATATGCGAGCATTGGCTAAAAATAGCAAGTCCTTGAAAAGTGATCAACTTTGCTTGCATGCTACCTCATTGCGTTGCTCTCGAAAAACCCATAAAGAATATCCTGACATGCACTGAGAAATCCTGCATGCAAACCCTAAAAATAGTCTTTGAAGCCAGAATCGTTGAAAGTCATCATCTCGTTTTGCATGTTACATCACCGCGAAGGTCTTGAAAAACTCACAAAGAATCTCCAGACATGCATTTGAAAGTCCAACATGCAAACCCTAAAATTGTCTCCTGAAGCCTGGACTACTAAAAATAGCATGTTGTCCGTTTCAGCTCAAAATTTGCAAGTGATGAGTTCTAAGTGTTCTAAGTGCAATGCAGTTGTCAGAATTTGAAAATCCCAAAAAAATAGGCCCCAAATTGGCGCTTGCTAAAAATAGCAAGTTGTCAGAATTTAGTGAAAATTTAGTGGGAGCCTGCTTGAAGCATCCTAACAGTAGTGCTAAGCTCAAAATTCAATTAGCCAACTTAATTTGACCTCAAAGTAGCCCAAAAATTGTAAACGCTAATTCATCAGAAAGCCCTCCAGACTTAGCCAAAATTCAAATCTAGGTCAAATGGCAAGTACATCACTAGACAGAAAGAACCGACAGAGAGGGACAAACCCAAAACCAAAGCCAAAAGACTCGAATGGAGCAAAAATTGGGGGGTCCCCATTTTGAATGGGGTGATGTGTGAAAAGGTCACAACAAGTAGAAGGCAGAGAAGGGCTAATAACATATTGAATTCAAAATCAGAAGAAGAGGAAAACATGGGGGATAGGAATGAACCACCTGAGGGTAGCTCTATGCAGATTTTGAATGACCTTGCAAGAGGTCAACAACAATTGGTTCAACTTCTTACTCAGTTTATAACAAATAATCAAGGAAACCATACCAATGTTGGCAATAATGGTTCAGGAGGGACTAATGGTAACAACGGTAATAATGGCAACAATGGGAATCATGGTGAAGGGAGCAACACTCACATTCTTGCATAGAGCCACACTAGGGCAGCTAGTAGAGTGGCTTCTAGACCTCTCTTACCTCATTTCTTGGAAGGACAACAAGCTGGAAACCAAGGACAGCAAGGGCAAGGTGAAGGATTTGCTGATTATTTGAGAGAGTATCAAACTCTTGGCGATGAATTTCATGTAGCTATGTCCCTATAGGATTTTTGTGCCATTAAGTACAAGAATAGACCAAGGGATCACAACAAGGGCCCATAGAATCAGGATCTTTAGCGGAAGGTTGGGAAGTTGTTTATTCCTTCCTTTGATGGCTCTAACAAATGCATTGTGTTGGCGTTTAAATTCGCACCTCTGGAATGCGGATTTGAAAACGGACAGCTATGCACAGATAAACTGCTCTTCAAATTAGGAGGGGAAGCTCCCTCTTGCTGATGGTATTCAAGAAAGTAAACTAAAACTAAGTTGCCTATCTTTTTGATCAGCTTAGAGCACCAGGTTTATAAAACACAAACGCCGCAGCTGAGATTTTCTGAGTTAAGAATTTCAACTACGACTAACTTAAGCTAGAGACGTTTCTAACTTCTCAAGTAATACGCAGAGCAAGAGAAATTAGAAATGGACAAGGATGATTCTCTGACAAAGTACTTCAATAGACTCTTTTCCAACAAACATCTACACACTTCAATGTAAGCTGAAATTGAGATCATAAAAGCATAACACAAATAATGGAAATCTGAGATTTTGGACCAAGACAAAGGAGGCTCATGATTTTATTACTCAAACTTCTAGAACAAAGCTCACGTCTAACATGCCTGGAACAAGAAATTGCACGAAAGCTAAAGAGGCTTGCAATCTTGCTCTTACACAATAATAAAACGACAATCACTAACTCCTTGATGGCTAAAGAGGCTCAACAATTTGCTTATCTAACCCACAAATGAACAATACTTGAGCAACAAATAGAAGGCACAATAGGCTCAGCGTTTTGTTCTCACTAGCATGGTTAAAAAACTAAATGAGCAAAGACTCTTATTTATAGAGAAGCAGAGGAGTAGGGAACCCTAAAATCTCCTTGCTTTCACAATCTAGGGCTTGCTCAGCAAGCAAGCTTTATTACTAAATCTAGAAACAAGATAACAACTAAAACCCTAAAAGCCAGAAAAAGCGGGAAACGCCAACTATTACATCTTATCTTCTTTCTATCCTCAAAGAATGGATAAGGATTATTCCAAGAATAGAAAGAAAGCGGGAAAGAAAGCTTCTAGAAGAAAGCTGCTTTAAAACTCGATCACATCCGCTAGGAAGTTTGAGATTGTGTCCCGGTTCGGTGCATCTATGCCAACTAAGGCAATATTCTGATTCTCCAAGATCTCTTCGCCTTTTGTGATCAAACCTAGAGGATCTTTCACTTCTTCAGTTGCTTTATGAGTTTTGTTCTTGAAAAAACATCGCTGCCCCAAAAGATGACTCACAAATTTGATAACTTGGCGGCTCTGCAACTTTATGCTTTTGACACTTCGCTTGATTTCCATCAGAAGAGTATTGCAACTCTTTTTTGATACCTTTCCCTTTTCTCATATCACACCTTCTCTCGTTCTTCAGCTGAGATGATGAAGTTTTAACATAGTGCTGATTTGGTCTTAAACTCGAGGGGAGTGTACTCCATATTGAAAACCTTGAAGAATGACTATAAACTCGCCTATGTTCAGACAAGTTTTGAGCAACCTTCTATTTTTAGAATGCTGGTTTTTCGTCTTCGAACGGACAAATTTTGGAAATTTTTCTGAGATATGGGTTTTGCTCAGAATCTCGTTGCAAGACAACCCAGATCGTCCGTTTCTGAAAATCTTGAATTTTGACTGAAAAAGCAGCAAACCCTAATTTCTTCAATTTTTCACCGAAAAAGCTAGCACCTGGGTTTTGTTCAGAATATCATTAGAAATGGACCCAGTTGATCAGATTTGAAATACACTGATGGCTGATTGAAAAAGCAGCCAACTCTCGAATTTGAAATTTTCTTGAAAAAGCTGTGATATGGGTTTTCTCCAGAAGACTGTTTTGAGAGGACCCAGATGATCCAAATTTGCAAACCCTGAAGATTTCACTGACATGCAAATAAAAAGCAGCTGCTGCAACTTGATGAAAATTTCTTGAAAAACCTTCAGAAGACTGAAGAGAAAAGACCCAGATGATTGAAAAATGGAATGCCTTGGTCTTCTTCTTGAAAAGTTTGATCTTTTGGATGAAAAAGCTTGAAAAAGCAAGGGTTTATGTTGCTGATCCGAAAAATATGATGAAAAACCAGCAAGCTACGTTCTTGGATCTTGAAAAATTTCTTCAAACTTGCTGCTCCAACTTTCTCCCTTGAAGGCTACCTGCAAAAATAATGAAAATAACATAAAAGAAAGATGTTAAATAGACTTAGGGTTTTGTCTTTGCTTTGCTTTCTTTTGCTTTTATCTCCAAAACCCTAAATCTCAGCTTCATTGAACTTGGACGCCTCTTTCTTCTCTTGCAATCTTGAAAATTTCGAAAATCTATGAAAATTTTCTAAGGCATGAAACTTTGGGCGCCTTTCTCCAAGAGGGGCGTTTATTTTCACCAGTGTTAGTCAAAAATTTGACTTTCAACTTTCTCCATTTTGTGCTACTTCATGCGATTTCGTTAATGATTAGCCCAAATGGCGAGCTGAGTGGTTCACGACGGAGCCTAACTGAAACTGAGAAGGATGTTCTGGAGGAGCCTTTGGCTAAAAACTTGATCTTGACCTCTGAATTCATGGGAGCCTTTTCCTTTGAGGGGCTCCGAACTTTCACAGTGTTAGCCATTTTTTCATGATTTTCAGTTTCTTCATTGACACTTCTCCTACAGATGATCTTTTTTGAACCTGGAGCTCCAGACGTCGGATCAACTGCCTTTCATGCTCATCGCGGAGCTAACGAGATATTAGAAGGGGTCTTCTAGAAAAGATTTCGCCAAAAAGTGAATTTTAACCCTTCAAAAGTTTGGAAACCCATGCCCGGGTGAAACCCATTCCCTCAGAGACTTGGTCATTTTACACTTTTTCTATCTTTCGCCGAACCTTGGTTTTAGCCCAGCACAATGGGACCCTCCGTTCGGCTTCTTGTATCCGGCGACTGCGATCTCTGATTGACATGCGAAGTATCTTGTTGGAAAGCTGGGTCAATTGTGAAGAGATCACGTTAGATACTTGTCCGCAAATTCTTTTGTTTAGCTCCTTGAAAACTTGAGCTTCTTCACGCGAGCGCCCACTTCCTCAGGAACTTAGCCATTTTCGCGATTTTCATCTTCCGGTACGGAAACCTTCATTACGTACCCGGCTTTGATGCGATTTGCGGAAGGCGCCTAGTGGGATGATTTGTGAGCGGGCAACCTTGCGTGGATGGTGAATTTCTTGAAGACCCCGGGCACATTTGAAAACCCTAGCTGGCGAGGTTAGGGCCTTAAAAAGTGGGCGCCCTTCTTCAGGCAAAATCTAATTACTTAGTCAAATTTTGATATTTTCAACTTTTCTCTCGTTCTGACATCAGTTTGGATCTCCCCTGTTCGTCGCTGAATTCCGGATGAATGAGTAATCTGATAACTACACCGCTGAATTCGTTGCGAAGCTAACAGAGAATTGAGCAACATTGACTGGAGGCGCAAACCCTAACTCTGACATTTGATGCCCTAAAAAGATGGGCGCCCTTCTTCACCAGGGGCGCCCAAACTTGCCAGTGTTAGGAAATTTTCATCATTTTTTATCTTCTTCTTCATTCTTCGTGCATGTTCATCATTTCATCTTCTGTTGAAAGCCTGAGTGTTGATTTTGATGCCTGGCAGCCGAATGACCTCCATTGATGACCTCGGAGCTCCATATATGCTTCAAAAGCGGCTGTGAATCTACAAGGGAAAAACTCCATCATTTTGAGATTATGGATCGCACTACCGAGCAGGATGTTTTTGAGCCAAATCAAAACAAGTTTGGACCCTCAAGTGACAAACTTTCTATTTTAGAAAATTTGCCTTATCCATTTCTAAATAAAACCCAAAACCCATAAAACGCTACTATTTCGAAAATTTAAAAGCTTTTCCTAAAATTTAGGGATGAAAAACTGAGATCTCGGTTTTGTAGGTTAAGCTGCTCTCAGCAGACCCAGATCGTCAGAAATTGAAAATTTTGCGTTTTAACCCCTCATGCAAGACATGCACACCCAAATTTTGACCTTTTTGACTGATTTGACAAGACTTTTACTCATTTCTTCAAAATGTCTAAGTGTAACAAAAATTTTAATTTTGGGGTACAACACATTGCTAGAGCTTGGGTTCAGAAGTTGGATACATATTTCCAAATCAACCCTATGTTGGAGATAGAGGCAATCAAATATGCTACCTTACATTTGGAGGGAGAGGCCCATGAATGGTGGTACCATGGGCTGGTCACATTAGGGCATGCCAGTATTATTTCATACTTGGATTTCACACAAAAGCTTATTGACCGATTTGATAAGAAGGACCTAGAGTTACACTTCAGGGAGTTGGCACAACTCAAGCAGATTGGGACAATGGATGCTTACATTTCAGAGTTTCAAAGGCTTTCGGTCATGGCGACGGATGTGTTGGAGCATAGGTTGATTATTCTTTTCTTTGAGGGATTATCTGAGCCACTGCGTGGTTGGATTAAGGCCTTCAAACTAGAGTCTCTACATGATGCTATCATTAGAGCACGAGACATGGAGAATTCAGTCCCAAAAAGTAAATTTCCTTCTAAATCCTTCCTTCCTTAGGAAAACAAAGATAAGAAACCCTTCTAGAAGGAGTGGCCCAGGAAAGACAAGTTAGATGATGAGGCTCATAAAGAATTGAGAAGAAAGAAGTTATGTTTCAGCTGTAAGGAGCCTTGGGAACCTGGTCACAGGTGTATGGGTAAGGGTAAGGTGCATTACATAGAGGTGCTCTTGGATAGCGAAGTAGAATAGGTTTAGGGTAGCGAACACAACAGGTCGGATGATGAGAGCCACATTAAGAGGTTAAGGGTGGAACTATTGCCACTTTATCAGTTACTCCTAGATTTAACTCTTTTAGAGTTCGTGGAGTATTACAAGGGCAGTGTGTCACAATTTTGATTGATAGTGGGACAACCCACAACTTCATAGACTCAATTTTGGTGGCTAAAAGAGGCATCCCTATAGAAAATTTTGAGGGGTTTAATGTAATAACCCACCCTTAATTTTTTCCAAAACTTCACCCGTTAGCGTTAGCCAAAAATGCAATGATAAGCAACTGAATAAGCAACCATTCATTTTCTGATCGCATATATCCCTGTGTGGGCAAGGTGAGAGCATACGATGGAAAGGGGATCTTGCATTACATGGAAAGAACAACCTAACTGAAAGTAAACACCTTCCACTTTTTGATCACCCAGATCCCGATGTGGGCAAGGTGAGAGCATATGGTGAGAAGGCTTACAATTAAATTCTTCTATGCTACCACTTCTTCAATTGGGTGAGTAAAGAAAGCCAATGCATGAAAGTAAACATCCGCTTATTCAATGGGAAGTACAAGAAAGGAAAAACACTTGGCGCAAAGCCGACCTACCTCCGCTTGTTCAGCGGGCATAACATGAAAGTAAAGTAAAACTCAACCACTTATTCAGTGGAAGTAGCATGAAAATAAGAAAAGCTCAACCACTTATTCAATGGAGCACCACCACTTGTTTAGTGGGGTAAGTAGCAATGTAAATACAAGAGCAAATCACCAATGGTACTACCAATGTTGTTACAATAAGCTCATTTAGAAAATGCTCAAAACATCATATGCTGCTGTTATGTTAAGGAAATGATAAAGTCATGAAGCGTAACTTCCCCCAAAAATGCTAAAATGAGATTATAAGAACTCCCCCACAAAATATAACAATAATACCTCAATGATAAGGTCTCTGGAGGTTGGTAGAAGGCCGAATAAGCTGCTGCTACAGGTCTGATACACCTCCAACTAGCAAGCAAATGTTGCTCTCAACTTCACCAAACACCCTCCAAAACAACAAGGAACACCACCGAACGATCAACAAGCAAGAATGAGGTCTAGGTGCCACCAAAACACAGGAACAAAAAACCAAAGTGGCAGATTTGAACACAACACCCAATGCACTCACACCCCCAAATGGTACGGCTAGTAGAGAGGGGCAAGCAGCTCCTAAAAATTCAATCCTTCATTAAAAATTTTTAAACCTTGCTAGAAGGGGCACCTCAATCAGCTCCAAGGAAATGACGATGCCCACAAAAAGTTTTCCACTCCTCAAATCAGCGTGATCAAAACAATGGTACAACCAAGGGTTTGAAAATAGCAACCAACAATCTGAAACTCCAAGAAATCACTTCCAAAAGCACCCAAAACTCTGCACAAATGGTATCATACCAAAACTCTGCACAAGTAACCAAAATTGTAAACAAACCATCACCATTAAGCTCCAATGGTGATTACTGAATGCAATCACACTCCACCAACTAGGGATTATCTTTCAAATCCAAAACCAACAACCTAAAGAGGGTTTTTGTCCTCAGAAGATCCAAGAAAGAACACTCTGGTTCAAATCCGACAGCATAACTTTATCTCCAATTGCCTAATGAAAATGAGAGCCCAAGTGTGCTTTTATAGAAAAAGAGAGAGAGATTAGGGCACACATTTAAAAATTGCTTTTCCCTCCAAATGGAATGCCCCCCTTGAGAAAATATAATATTTAATTTAATTTTCACTTATCCCTCCATTTGGGTGTCCAACTTAGGAAATATAATTTCCCCTTTTTAAAACAACTTAAAGTTGTTAAGTCTAGGCGTGGGGTATAAAAGGGTTCAATAATAACTTAAGTTATATCTTATATTTTTCCTTTTCGAACTTTATAACTTAATAACTTAAGTTGCAATATTACCATTTCCGAACTCCAAGACTGTTGGAAGCACAAACTACCAAAAGTAACAAGATACCAACAACTGAAATTGCCACCACTGCTAGGATTAGAAACCTTGCATTGAACTATTGCCAAGACCACTGCCAGAAATAGCAATAGCAATACTAAAAATAGTAAGTGTGTCCAAACTAAAAATAAGCACATTCCGAGATGCAATTGTGACTTACTAAAAACAGTAAGTACTAAAAATAGACATTGCTAAAAATAGCAGTGACTGCCCACCAAGGATCTTAGAAAACCTAGAAAGACCTAGAAAACCCTTTGGCAAACTCCCGCAAGAACCTCCTGAAAAGCAAACGAGAAACCTCCAAGAATCATGGAAACCCTAAAAACACCTTCAAGTAGCCTACATGACTTCGAAAATAGGCTAACGACCATTGAGAAGCATAGGGCTAAAAATGAGACATTATATTTAATGTGATGGTAGCTGATGGTTTTAATATGACACGCACCTGGAGAGTTCTTCGGTTGGATGTGACATTGGGCAACTACATGGTGACATATGACTTCTATGTAGTTGACCTAGGAGACACTAATGCCATCTTGGGTATTCAATGGCTTCATTCCTTGGGAAAATATTCTTAAAACTTCCAAACAATGGAACTGAAATTCAAGTCAGCAGATGGTAAGAAGGTGGTTTTGAGGGGTATGGCCAATGGTACTCCTAAGATTGTTTTAGCCAAGCAGATGGATAGCATATTCAAGCATGGAGACATAGCTTGGGCAACAAAGTGTCTGATTATGTCTAAGGAATCTTCAGATAGCAGTCAGCCATATCATGTAGACATTCAGACATTGTTGGGCAAGCATGACAGGGTTTTGGAGAGATCCCTCCAGGGAGACTTCCTGACAGAGGTTTCGAGCACACCATTGAGTTAGAAGAAGGGGCCAAACTAGTGATAACTACTACTCCTTACAAGTATCCAAAGAAGTTCAAAGATGAAATAGAGACGGTCATCAAGGAGTTGTCAGATTTGGGGCATATCAGACCTAGTTCCAGTCCATTCGCTTCTTCAGTGGTCTTGGTAAAGAAGGATGCACCCATGAGAATGTGTATCAACTATCGGGCCCTGAATAAGAAAATGATAAAAAACAAATATCCTATTCCCATGATCGATGAGTTGTAGATGAATTGCATGGGGCGGTCTGCTTTTCAAAGATTGACCTTCGATCGAGATATCATCAGATCAAGGTTAGGGAGCAAGATATACATAAGACGACATTCAGGTGCCATTATGGGCACTAAGTTCTTGGTCATGCTATTTGGGTTGACCAACGCTGTTGCCACTTTCTAGTCCTGCATGAACCACATCTTCAACAAGGAGTTGTGGAAATTTCTCTTAGTATTCTTTGATGATCTTATATACAATAGGACATGGGAGGATCACTTGAGGCAGTTAGACGAAATGTTGGGCATTATGGGGGAGCAGTCATTATATGCTAAGACGTCTAAATGTGAATTCGGCATGAAAAAAATTCTATATTTAGGCCATGTGATCAGTGCGAAGGGAGTGCAAGTGCATTGGGAGAAGATACAGGCAATATTGGATTGGCCACCGCCTAAGACCTTTATAGAGTTGCGTGGATTCTTTGGGTTGTGTAGTTATTATAGGTGCTTTGTTAAGGGATTTTCATAGTTGGGTGCACCCCTAACGGACCTCACGAAGAAAGGGGCATTTAAGTGGATAGGTGAAGCTCAACGAGCGTTTGACAGACTCAAGGAGGTAATGAGCACTTGTCCTGTATTCTCACTTCCAGATTTCACTCAACCCTTCGTGCTTGAGTGTGATGCTTTAGGTGAGGGTATAGGGGTTGTCTTAATGCAGAACGAACATCCAATAACATATGAGAGTCGGAAGCTCAGGGAACCAAAGAGACTCTATTCCATCTACGACAAGGAGATGCTCGCCCTTATGCATGTCTTGGCAAAATTCAGACAATATTTGGTAGGTGGAAGATTTGTGGTTAAGATTGACCACAACAGTTTGAAATATTTCCCGGAACAGAAGGATTTGAATGAGAGACAACAAAGTGGGTCAGCAAGATATAGGCTTACAATTTTGACATCGAGTATGTTAAGGGAAAGAAGAATATTGTTGTTGATGCCCTTTCCAGGAAACCAACTACGTGTTCCCTTATTGAGATTTCAACTGATTGGAAGTCCTACCTCCTGGTGGGATATTCCAAGAATAAGTTTGCTTGTGAGTTGATGGATGGACACATTTAGGATGATAGGTATAGGGTGATAGATGACATTTTCTACTACAAGAATAGGATATATTTAGTCTCAGAGTCAAAACTTAAGAAGAAGATTATGAGGGCTATTCATGATACACCATTGGCAAGGCATCTTGGATACTTCAAAACCTGTAGGCAAATTAGAGAGAGGTTCTCATGGAAGGGCCTCAAAGACAATGTGTTGCGACATGTGAGGAAATGCATGACTTGTCACATAACAAGTTAGAGCACACTCATCTAGCAGGATTACTGTAGCCACTGCCCATTTTGGAACAAAAGTGGGAGTGTGTTAATGGATTTTATTACGGGTCTACCGAAGGTGCATGGCAGGGATTGCATTTATGTAGTTGTAGATCGGTTGACCAAATTTGCCTTCTATGCAATTTCATTGGAGTATAAGGCATCGCAGGTAGCAGAGTTGTTTTTCAGGGAGGTGTTTAGACTCCATGATTGCCTAATTACATTGTCAGTGATTAGGACAATAGATTTCTCAGTGCATTTTGGCAGGAGTTGTTCAGGCTAGCGGGCACAAAGTTGACTCCTAGTACTAGTTACCACCCTTAGACAAATGGTCAGACAGAGATTGTGAACAAATGGGTTGAGGGTTACCTACGTAACTATGTCTCGAGTCAACAAAAGGCATGGATTAAGTGGTTACATTTAGGGGAGCACTGTTATAATACTACTCACCATATGTCCATTGGTATGACACTATTTCAAGCATTGTATGAATATGATGCTCCTTCATTTGTGGATTTGGTGTTTGGGGATAGTAGGGCTCTCAAAGCCAAAGATTGAATACAGGAGAGCTAGGATATCCTTAAGGCCCTTAAGGATAATTTACAGGGTGCCCAAAATCAGCAAAAGACTTATGTAGATAGACATAGGGTTGAGCGCAGTTTTGAGGTCGGAGACTTGGTCTTCTTGAGGTTGCAGCCCTACAGACAGTCTTCACTGAAGAAAAGTGGTGCAAAAAAGTTGAAACCACATTTTTATGGTCCTTACAAGATAGTTAGGTGTATAGGAGAAGTAACCTATGAGCTTGAGTTGCTCGAGAATAGCAAGATACATAATGTTTTTCATGTGTCATGCCTCAAGAAGGCACTGGGGTAGCAGGTTACTTCGTCAACATAGTTGCCTCTGTTGGATGAGGAGGGGTAGTTGGTATTGGTACTTGACGATATTCTAGATGTCAAGGAGAGGAGATTGAGGAGTAGAGTGATCATCAAAGGAAATCTATTTTTCAAACCCATCTAACATGCTTTGATACTCTTCAAAGAGTTGGATAGCTTCCTATTCATAACTCCTCTTGATCTGAACTTCAACTCTATTGAAATCCATTGTCATAACTCTGAGTTTTATTGAATCTCCCAATAGGATGGCAGGAACTTGGGCTCTGATACCACTATAATGTCCCACCCTAGTTGGAACAAATCTTTTCCGCTTATCTCAGTTTGACATATGGAACATTTTGTAAAACATATAGCATACTAACTGATCTGAGTATTTTCAATGACTTTGAAGTTTACAAATCACATAAAATAGCCCAACAAATAGATAACATGCATTGCATTACTTCAGTCTAGGAGTCTGTTCAATACGGACAATTGAGATATAGAACCTTTAATACTTATATTTTTGAGATGTGACTGATTCAACATATGCAGATATTATCGTTTCATACAAGGGAATGGTAGATTATATAAATCTCATTTCACAATTTGACTTGAAAGTCAATGTACATGGGGCGCCACTCTCATCTGCACTCAATAACAGAAGCCACAACCTGCTGTTCAAAACCCACGGCTAAGGGAAAATGAACAACAATTGATGTTGCCAACTGATGGTCTTCAAATGTCACGCTAACCCACACTAACACGCCCAATAACCCCAAATGTCCCCTCACAATAGAGAATGATAGCAACAATCAAAGGCGTCTGAGTTTCAGGCAGGTTTGCACCCTCTAGAAGAACCCATGACTTGTCTAGTATTCACACCCCCCATTTTTGCGAGCATCAAAGTTTGGAGGATTGGCCTATCATTTGACCCTTGTAGGCTAATGCAGTGGTTAGAGGGGTCCTGTTTGGCAGATATCAGAGTGTTCTCTTCTCCAGAACTTAGTTCGGTTTAGGATTGGCCTTCGTTTGGATCAGTTTTACACACTTACTATTTATAGTAAGTCATTCAGCCAGGGTTACTATTTATAGTAGGGCACTTGAATGGGATATATTGGCAGTGTCGATTCTGGAATTCAGATGGCTTGAAGAAATAAGGAGTATTGCCTAAGTTATAATGTTTAATTATTATTAAAGGTGACTTTAATAATAATTAATATTATAAAGTAATATTATTAAGTTATAATTGCACTTTATAACTTAAGGGTCATTAGTCATTAAAAGGGGGCCATTTTAATTAATTACTTGGGCGCCAATTTCAAGGAAATATTTTAATGATGCTAAAGTGCAAACTTAATAATATTTTAAATAATTTAAAAGGCAAAATGGAGGGAATCGACCTCTTGAAGTTTATATAAAGAAGCCAAAGGAGAAATCAAATCATTCTTGGAGCATTTGATATTTGTCTTTTGTTTTTCTCTTTGGCGTTTGGAGAAGGGAACCCAAGGGTTTCTGCATTTCCAGAGCGTATCGGCATTGGAGAGCGTAGCTTCTTCTTTGTAACAACATTCTGAGGTTGTGAGACTATCAGCTGAAGATGCTTAATTGTTGGCTTCATCCAGAGGTCAAGTTTGTGCAGATTGGAGAAGTTAATTGGGATTTTCAGACAGATTGATTTATTGTGTAAGGTGTACATCACTAGAGCTGCATCCTTTAATCATTGCACATAAGTCTCGGCCATACAATTTGCTGCCAAGTTGCCGTACCAGCAGCCAACCCTAGGTGTTTGAACTTCATGCTCAAAGCGCCTTGCTTTTTTGAAGTATTTCATCTTTGACATGGGCGGCTATATCAAGGAAGGGTTTTGGTAAAGTTTCTTTGGTGGAGAAGTCCTTGTATGCAGCAGGTTGTGTTTTTATCAGTCTTATATTCTTGCTGCCAGCACTCATTTTTTAATATAATAAGCTCTCCACATTTCCGGGTATGCCTCCTTTAATGTAATAGACAGATTAAGATTATCCATTGAGAATAAGATATCTTTGCAGCATTTCCCTTAATAGTTGCAGCATTATTGATGGAACAATACCATATCAGCATTAGAGGCTTTAATACTGTTGTATCCGTCTGATATACTTTACATCAGACCTGATGTTGATTGAATAAAGACACAAATTGGTGTTGGTTTATCTATTTTAATGATTGCAAAGTTGTTTGTTCTATTTTCAATCATTTGGCATATGTAATTTGCATAGCAAACAACACAAAACTCAAACACTTCAACCCAGAAATTGCATCAGTCACTCAGAAAATTAGAACTCATACATCGCATGCCAACTATTTGACGAAATGTCAAAAGGACAAAACTGAGTTTTCCGGAGCAGAACTGGTTAGGGTTCTTACACAGTAGGAGAAAAGGTCTGTGTTTAAATTTGAAACACCACAATACCCTCATAATGCTCACGCCCAACAGAAATAGACACAATAATAGATATTTGCAATCCTCATGCCTAGATTAATGCAATTTCAGTAAATTCATCAGCAATATAAATGTCTTCATGTCCATCGACCAGCAGTATGAAGGAACTAATGCAAATCGACCAGCACAAAGGATAAACCCTCAACTAATATGAAGAAATAATAATATGATATTCAAACCCTTATATTTGACATTCCAAAATTCACCAAAAACTCTTGAAGTTTGTTTCCGGAGGAAACTTCACAAATTTCCTTAGACGAACAACCGATCAAACAGTCTTTGAAGCACAAGCACAACCCTTGAATGGAGTTATCAGCGAGCAGCTTTGGGAGGTCTTTAACTCCTGTACCATATTGTTCCTCATGAGAGTTCTCTGTCCTCAAGAAGCCAAGACTTTCTAGTCTAACCAACAAACCTTTCTCCAAATTTCTCCAAACGTGAATGAGCAAAAAGACTCACAAAAAGCTTTTATATTCCCTCCGATTTCCCACGCCCAAGTTGGCATTTAAATTTTTTATTTTATTTAATTTATTTTTCCACCTTATAACTCCTTTAAGTTGGCGCCATCTTCTTGATATAAAATAATCTTTTTTAAAAACCCCTTATATCACCTTTATCATAAAGTCATTTAAATTAATAAATAACACATTAAAGTTAAAACTTTTTAATTTAACTTTAATATTACGTTATTTAAACATGAAGCTCTAAACCATGATAACTGCCAGGATAAAGTCATGGTAAGAATTCGCCGACATTCTTGATATAGAAAAACTGCCAACTGACTAGGTCACTAACCACCCTGTGACTTACTAAAAATAGTAAGAATGGACAAAGTGCCCAAATCATGCTCCAGAAGGTATACATCAATAACCCTGGAAACACTGAGCTGGGAAACACCAATCAAGCACAAATGATTGACTGACAAGACACAAACGCCCTCAGAGGGGTACCCTAACCATCCTATTAGTCTACGGGCACCAAGTGATAGACTAACCACAACACCTGATGACTGCCTAGGAAAAGGGACATTACATGATACCGCTGTAATATCCCATACTGGAATATTTCTAAATTTCTGCAAATGTCATAACTTCACATACATGTTCTAATACCACTATAATAAGTTGGTCCAATTTTTAAACCAAGTTTTTTGCAATTTTCATGAAGATTTATACAGGCATTTCGTCAAACAATTTGTATGCTGCTGGTTTGGATATGTATTACCACTTGTTTGAAGTTATATTATAAATTAACATCACGAGTTTCACTTTTGCATACTCATAATAGTTATAACTTCATTCATACAAAAGAATCATTGCTTAATATCATAGTTTACATACTCGGAATCAGAGAGTACTTGGCAAGCCCCAAAAATTTTGACTTGAGAAAAACTTGGCAAATACTCGATAAATACTCGGCAAATACTCGGCAAATGTGTGTGGATATTTATGTATGTGTATACTCAGGATTGCACTGTGCACACATACATATCTATAAACATACACAGGATGCCAAGTTTGCATGCATATACACACACAGACATATTTATACACACAAACATGCCAAGTTTGTGGGTTTTTTGTGAGCTACTGGTGATTACTCGATAATTTGACAGGAGAAAATCCATCTGCACACTGCCCGTGAGTAAAAGCAGAAATTACTCGACATGCAAATTTTTTGGAGATTACTCAGCTACTCGGAGAGTAATCAGAGAGTATGTAAACTATGCTTAATATGATCACGTAGATATTATGTATATGACTTTGTTTTATTGTTACAAATTACATTCACAGAAAGTTTCCTGCAACAGAAACATTATCACAAAAATTCAATAATTAAAAATGTCAAATGCTGACCTAGACCTTGGGAAAGTCCACAATCCAATTAGCAACCACTTTAAAATCTCCCTTGACACTCAACAACCTATTCCCCAATGGTATGACACCTCCTATTCATTGTACAATAACTTATAAATATTATAACAACAAATAACAGGTTATGATATCTCTCTTATGTGTTGTGCCAACCTTGGTAGAACCAAATAAAAGCTACAGCAAGGATAGGGAAGCATTGCCCCTTTGTAATATGTGAAATGTACGGTTCAATAAAGTCTTCAAAAAGTGCTGCAAGCTTATGGAAGGTTATGGTAAATATAAAAATTAAATTTATTCTTCCTCATAGCACACACAACACCATAGATTTGGTCTCTTTTCCACTTGCACATGCTGCACATGCTGCATATACAAATTTATTATTTGACCACAAGTCACAAAAAATTTGTACTCGATATTCTGATGCTAGCAACTCTAAATAAGAATCTTCGTTTAAGCACAATTGTGAATCTTGTGCAATTCCACCATAAATTTGACAACGAGAGATTTTTCATTCCCGAAGCCAAATACCTAGAGTTTTCGTCCTAGGGCTTGTAGTTGAACAATTACTTAGACTCCCAAGGGTTTCATCAAAATGAATAACCAAAGAATTATGAAATGAGTTTCCACAATCCTTTTAAAACCCTCTTGGAACTTTCTAAAATTTTAATTATAAAAGTCACTTTTTTTAAAATATTAATTCTCTTTGCTCCCTAAAAGTGACCTAATATTTTAATTTTTGGCTCTAGATAAAGTAAATTTATAATAATTTAAGTTGCTTTATAAAAGGGGGTAAAGGGAGACATAAGGGAAAATATTAAAAAAGTAAATATTTGTGCGACTTAAGTGAGACCTAAAGTAATTAAAAAAGTGCTTTTTCAGAAAAGCAATGAAAAAGCAAAAAACACTTATTTGAAAAAGCAATGAAAAAAAAAAAAACACTTTTTCGAAAAAGCAGCGAAAAAGCTATAAAAGAAGGTGTGGGGCTCTCATTTGGTTTATGTTGGATATTGGATATTGGTTTCTTTAGGCTGGAGAAGACGTTTCTTCAGGAGGGTTTGTGAGGACGAAATCCCTTGCAGGGGACATTCTCTACATTGGTGAAAGATCCAATTTGGAGTGTTATATGGTGGTTTCATCCAGGAATCACATTGAGCTTCTTGTGGAGTTTATATTTCTGATTTTCTAAGTTGCTGCATATTAGACTTTGATGAGGTTTTGTGAGAGATTGAGGACTGCTGAAGACTTCATTGTTGGTTATACCCTTTGTGCTGGAAATCTCATTGCTGGCTGTACCTTTGTGATCATCTGTGCAAGCTGTTTTGAGGCGTTTGGATTTTCTGATCATAGTCAGCAGTTTCAGGTAGTTCATTGCAAGTTATGAAGGCGCCTAGGGGTTGGCAGAGCCTTGCTATTCATTTTGCATCATTGAGAGGCCAATTTGGGAGGTGGCATCTGGGGTTTTGTGAGCCTAGTTTTATGGGTTGCTGTTATTCCTTGTTGTAATCTGAAACCAACAAATGGGTATGTCTGATTTTGCATTGAAATGCTATTTCTACATGTGGGTATCTCTAGTTTGAGAGTTTATTGCATTTCCTGTTATTGGATAGTTGTGGGCACTAGGTATTGCTATTTTTTGTTATTTCAGTTTATCTCTGTTCAGTATCTTTGTAATATTGCATATATCTGAAAATACAAAACAACAATCTTCTACATTTCCATCGCCTTCTCTAAACACAAAGCACACAAAAAAACAAGGCAGAACAAGGGTGTATCTTACATTGGGAAAGAAGTATAAAGTGATCATTTGGAAGCTTCCATGGTGGATATTAGAGTTTCTCCAACTTACAGGAGTGGTTGGGAATTGTTCAAAATATTTTTCAAGAAATCATTTGATTTGAGGACATCTACCTATCCCTCTATGCAGTGCCTATAGATTTGATATTGGTAGGGTGGTTGTTCCCAATTGTATTATAAGCTATGCTCCCACAAATTTTTGGGATGGGGACAATAAGGGATGAGGGGATGTGTTTCTAGTACAGGATTTTTTTTGGCCATTTTTTAGGGGATGTAGGGGATAGCTATTAAAAAAGGGAATTTTTTTAAAATATAAGGAAATTTC
>VDFB02359379.1:0-45539 GCA_007258455.2 Sequoia sempervirens
TTTTGCAACTGTCCAGGTGCAATAGGGGCATCTTTTTTTCCAGGGCAAGGCGAGATGCCTTTTCCACTTATGCCACACAAATGTGCTTTCACCCTATGGTTTGAACTAGAATATGTAACTTCACACCCATTGCATTTCCAAACATAACCACCACCACCTGGAATGTGTCTTATCATTTCAACATACTTCCATAGAGGAGAATTTGCATTTGTTTTGAACTTTGGGTTTGGTTTAGCTACGGAGCCGGAGGTAGAACCCATTGACATTGTGATTCCTATGGCAATTTGTTTTGCAAACAACACATTCAAAAATTGAATGAAAACAAAATATAATATTTTTTTAAAACCTAGCTCTTTTGAATCTTGCACAATGCATACATTCATAGAAGAATAGAAAAAAAAAGAAGAAAAACAAAGTTTTTGTTTGTAAAACAAAAAAAGAATGAAAAAACTCAAAAAAAATGAGAAAAACTTACCTCTATGCAAAAATATTCTTCAACAATCTTTGTGGCAGCCAATGAACACTTGCAAATTTGTAGGAATGGCAATGCAATCATTTGTAGAAGCTTCAACGATCAATATTCAACTCCTTTTGTCAATCCAACAAGTTAAAATAAGAACTCAGCCTCTTGGAATGAAAATGCTTGTTTGCAAAACAAATGAATAAAAATGAGGTAGTTTAGGTGTTTAAAGTGTTTTAGAGGTCACTTTTAGGGTTCCCTTGGGTGTGGGTCAAAGTCAAATTGAAGAAAATATTAAAAAATTGCAAAAAAAAAGTGTTTTTTGGGCGCCCAACTCCGTTGATTCTCCTTGGGTTCGCCTGGGTACGACCTGGGTTCTGCTCGGGTTCACCCGGGTTCTTCACCGGCGAACCAGGCCTACAAAGCACGGACCCTGGTTGAACCCACAGAGGGACTGGACCAGGACCCGAACCCACTGCGAACCTGGACCAGGACCTAGCCCAGAAGCAAGCGAACCGGCTACTTAGTCGTCATATCAACAATATCTTGTATACTTCATGAAGGATTGATCACAGGTATGTCATACATTGTTATTTGATCAATTGGAGATATATTTTATTGATTGCTATAGACTGATATAACCTATATCAGACCTGTAATATGATCAATGAAGGCATATTTGCAAGTAGGTTCCTTGATATATGAGTATGCAATCTTTTATCTGTCATTTTTATGTTATTCTTTATGTTTTGGCATTGAAACATCTTTCAAACCAGCATTAGAACACTCAGAAATTTATATCAGACTTAAGGAATCAGAACTTAGACACTTTTCATGCCAAGTGTTTGACGAAATGTTAATCCATTCAAACTGATTTTTTGGGACAAAATAAGATAGGGATCTTTCATATGATGTGACATGCAGTATCTTATTTCATCTTTTAGTAACAGTTTGAGAGTGTTCCACTTCCAGGCATAAAGAGCATGGGTTCCTGATTGGGGATCATTAGTTGTATGGCAGGCCCAAACCTTCAACATGAAATTGTTATGAATTTTTTTCCAATCCAAACATATACTCTTTAGTAACAGTTTTAGAAAGCACACCATTGCTTGTAGTATGAAGGTTTTTTCAATCCTTGTAATTGCAGTATATGATGTGTGGCATATTTAAGTGAGTTTTAGTGTGGATTTAGTCTGGGTTTGAATCAGATTTGTTCTTTTCGAATCCATAGAGCACTATTTGTACCTTGCCCGTATCGGTGGGTTGAAAAACATATCTTGTACAAATTTGTATCGTACTTGTACCATATCCCGAATCCGTATCACATCGTATCGTATTCGGGCTCTACTAGGGACAAATTGGTAACTTAGCTTGTTCCCAATAAGGATTAGAAGCAACATTGAATGGAATATTATTGTAGTACCAAAATCTTGCACATGCCAACTTTGCCTCATGTTGCAATTCTCTATTCCATGCAATACCTTCTAATGAAGGTTATGAACCAGGAGTGTTACAGGGAACAAAAAGGCTAGAACTATGCCAGCCCACACTTCTTGATCCTCGTATTCATGGCCCAATGGAAGAAGAGCCCCCCATATCTCCTTGTGACCTTGTAGAACTAAAATTTGGGATTGAGGTTTCCATTGCCTCTATTGTTCTCTTTTATTTTTGCTTTCCTTTGCCCAAATGCTTAAGGAGTGCTTTTCCTTCTTTTGAACCTCTAGACCAGCTATTGTACATGGTGTAAGATCTTGGTAAGGGATCCATGTAGGGTGATATTTGAGTCAATTTATGTCACCGTTCATGGGCTTAGTGCAATGGATACAAATAACCTCTCCTCACCTAGCACTTGGTGCCCCATGTTTCTAGCAACGATCCCATGGTTTGCCACCAGTTCTTTACTCGCAAAAACCATGTTCTTTTAAAAATAGAAATGAAACCTAGCAAAAGGGTGACAACATAAAAAATTAGTAATACTCTAGTTAGTAGTGTTGCAACCTAAACTTAAATAAAAAAGTTGTTGCATAAAAGATTTACTTAATTTTTCATTGTCATGCTTGATTGTTTTATGTAATTTCAACTTTCAGTGTCATTTAACATGCTTGTAATGTCTTGACTAAGGTTTTTCAACAAACTTGCGAATTCTCCAACTTTTAACTCACAGGCATTTTGTCAAATAGTTGGTGGAATGTTGTAACCAAACAATAATTCTATGTTTAGAGCTTAAACTATAGTTAATTATCATGGGAACATTTACAAACATTTGCAGGTATTAAATAACTCATGGACATTTGAAAATATGGAGTATTGCTAAGTTACCGATTCGTCCCTAGTAGAGCCTGGATACGATACAATATGATACAGATTCAGGATACGGTACGGATACGATAAAAATTTGTACAAGATATGTTTTTCAGCCTGCGGATACGGGCAGGGTACAATCAATGCTCTATGGATTAAAAAAAAATGAATCCAATTCGAACTTGGACCGAATCCGGCTATGTGAATGCCTAGGCAGTAGAAAAAGTGACTTTTTTTGCATTTTTTTATTATTATTTTTTTAACCTAAAATTGACTTCTAAATAATAAAATATTGATTCCAACCCTAATATTTGCCTCCAAACACATTAAATAGGTAAAAACACTCTCATTTAACAATTTGTGAATGAAAAACAAGTTTTTTTGTCTCCATTACTGAACTTTCTCTCTTGCTTGCACAAGCATGAATAGACTTGAAGGCTGGTGGTTGGTTGTTCAAAGTCGATTGTTGTGCTATTCCTAAGCACTTGCAAGTGTCCATTTGTTTCCAAGATCATAGAGCAAGATTTGTTCAAAAGAGGTAGGTTTCTTTGAAGTTTTTTGATTTTTTCCTTACATTTTTTTAACAAATGAACTATTTTGTTTTGTTTTTAAGCTTTTGTTTTGTTTTCATTCTTTTAAGTTTTTTAGTTTCAAATTTGAATACTAAAATTATTTCAATCTATTGTGCCTTAGGTATTACAATGGCATCCGCTTCTAACTCCTCAAGCCAATCTTGTTTCAAAATAAACCCAACCTCTCCCCTTTGGAAATATGTAGAAATGGTTGAACAATGTATAGTTGGTGGAGTATATGTTTGGATTTGTAGTCATTGCAAAGTTCGATATACGAGCGAAAGGGCACTTTTGTAAGATCCCTAAACTAGGCATCAAACTTTGTCCAGGAACTCCAGGTGGTGATGGCAAAGGCCTTCCAAATGACATAGTGTTGAAATATATTGCTGAGCAAGAAAAAGTAGACTGAAAAAGAACCAATCTTAAAACAAGCCATCCTTTGAAGAAAGGATCTCAATCCATGAAACCCCCTACACCACCTTCTTATTTTCCACATATAGAAAGCCATCCATTTATGGACATCCCTCAAGAGCAAACTGTGCCCTCTTCAAATAAAAGATATAAGGGACCATTGGAAGCTTCATTTCATAATGAGACAAGAGAGATTGTTGATCAAGACATAGCTATATGTGTCTATGCCAATGAATTGGCATTCAACGTTTTTCGTTCACCATATTGGCAAAAAATGGTGAAATCTATTAATGAGGCTCCAAAGGGGTATAAGGGACCAGGTTTTGAGAAGGTGTGTTGTACCTTATTGGAGAAAGAGGTGAAACATTTAGCAGACTCTTTGAAGCCCATAAGGGATCCGTGGATCAAAACAGGGGTGACCATCAATTTGATGGATGGAAAGATGCAAAAAATCACCCATTGATCAATGTTATTGTCGTGTCCCCTAAAGGGGCAATGTTTCTGAGAGCAATGGATTGTGAAGGACAGGTGAAGGATGGTCCATTTATTGCTAGCATCCTTTGCCAAGCTACTGAAGAAGTGGGCCATCAAAATGTTGTACAAGTTGTAACCGACAATGCCAAAAATTGTAGAGCTGTTGGGTTATTGGTTGAGAAGTATCCACACATTTTTTGGACACCTTGTGTTTTCCACTCCCTCAATCTAATGCTACAAAAAATTGGATCCAAAATTGAGTGGATCAAACAGGCGTATGTTGAGGGCAAAGACATCCAAATGTTTCTCACCAACCACCATATGGTACAAGGCATATTTAGACAATTCTCAAAATTGGAGTTGTTGAAGGTAAGTTAATTCTCAATATTTTTAAATTTTAAATTTTCTTTTAATTTTAAATTTTGATTTTGTAAATTTAAATTATATTTTGATTTTCAAACAAGTCGCTAAGACCTGTTTTGCCTCCAACACAATTGTGTTGAGACAATTTATAAGGGTTCGTGAGGCACTCTGTGCCATGGTAATCAGCCCTAATTGGTCCATATGGAGGCAATCTAGCAGTGAAAGGGCAAATAGGGTCAAGCAAAGGATCCTAGATGATAGTTGGTGGGATCGTGTTGAGTATCTCATCAATTTCACTGAGCTCATATTGAGCATGATCCGTTACACTGGCATGGATATACCTTGTTTGGGAAAAGTATATGATGGTATTGACTCAATGATTGAAAAGATGAAATCCATCATCAATGCAAAAGAGGAAGATCCTAAAGAAAAGTTCTTCAAAGAGGTAGAGGAAATCATTGTTGATAGATGGAACAAAATGACCACTCTGTTGTATCTTCTCGCTTTTGCATTGAGTCCTAAATATTATAGTGTTGAGATACTTTCTACTTCATCAAGAGTTGCTCCATATAGGGATGTTGAAATGGCTCAAGGGTATAAGGCAACACTTTGTAGAGTCTTCACTGGTCGTGACCAACGTGATCGAGTGAGGGTTGAGTTCATGGATTTTGCATGCGACAATACTATTGATCAAAATCTTGATTCTCTTCGAGACAAGTACAGGGTGGATGCTCATAGTTGGTGGTACTTGCATGGGCAAGAATACAAGCACCTCTTCAACCTATTGCAATAAACTATTTATCCCAATTAAGTTTTATATTTTGTAATTTCAATTTTAATTTATATTAATTAATAATTTTTTTTAGTTAAATTTTGTAACTCTTAACTATTTAATTTGGTCTTAATAGGTTGCTAGTTCATCTTCTTTTGAGAGGAATTGGAGCACATACTCCTTCATCCACTCAATAAAATGCAATAGGCTACATTCAAAAAAGGCAGAGGACTTGGTGAATATGCATTCAAACTTGCGCCTCCTTACACACAAAGCAAAGTTCCTACAAAGAAGGAAACACAAGGAGGTGGGATATTGAGCCAGAGCAGCTTGACTTGGATGCTTCCCCAAGTCACTTAGCTGCACTTGATATTGATGATGACTATCAGCCTGAAGCAACTACTGAGCATGAGAGTGGTAGTGTTAGTGCTAGTGGCAGTGCTTGTGCGACTGCAACTGATGCTATTTGTGGTTCTACAAAAAATGTAGCATCTAATGATGCTGCTTTTTTTGATGACCCATATGATTCAGATTGATCAATGATCAATAATTATTAATGGCTGATTGTAAATACTTGACATTTTTATGTTTGAAGTTTGAACTTTAATTTATAATTCTATATTATGACATTTGAGTATAAAGTGGTGGTGTATTTTTGCTATGTTATTTGACTATTAATATGGTGGTGTATTCTGAACATAATTACTGCTGCAAATATGTATATATTTCTGATTTTTATATGTTTTTTTATTAACTTACCCAATCCCAATTTTTTTTTTTGACTGAATCCCATACCTGATTCTTGTACCCGTACCCGAATCAAAAAACAAATCGGTAACTTAGGAATATTGCATTGGCATTTCAACAAACATTTGGCATTTAACAATTAAATTGCTGAAGCAAATACACAGCTGAGTGTTAAATTTTGTTAACCGTTATCCATAACTGAAAGCTCATTCTAAAGAGATTTGGAAGACTCCAACTTGATATGGGCAGCTGATATAATGATTTCAGAACTGCTATGTGTACAGTCAGCACCAAAATTTATTATTTAACAAACAGCAGCCTGTTCAACCTCCTTTCAGACTGTCACCTTCGTTGAGGAAGACTACTGGTGACTTAAATCTTCTATTTTGCTAATACAAACAATCTTTAAACTGTCATTAATAACCTGCAACCTCATATCAGCGAACTGTATGTGCAAACTGAGATGTAAGAGTGAATTGTCCTTTTTCTGAGTGGCTGATTGGAGGTATGCCAGGTCTGAAATATGTATACTTAAATGTCCAAGCCTGATAATCCTGCCTATACAATTTGAAATCTGCTGGATAGTTGGATATGGTGAATCCTCTTCATGATATTGGCTTTCCTGAGAATGCCTTTTACTACTCCACGTCCCTCCTTATACCTTTCTTAGATTGGCACGACTCCTTTAGAACAATAGCAATACTTGTTGCTGAGTTTAATCCTTGCAGCGACCCTCTTTAGTGCTTTTGAATGACTCAGCAAGAGCTGCATCCTCTTATTTGTTGTCCAAAATATGATGAATGCCCATATTAATTAGAATAGAAAACCTCTTATTCATTCAATGATTCCTCAAACCTTGGAATTATGAGCTGGCAGCAAGTATAAGAGAATCCCAAATGGAATAGGAGACTTCACTTAGAAGACCCAATGACATTTAAGAAATTTAGCACCCAAACTTGCTGATGTAATAATACATTGGAAAGCTGCCGACAGATATAAAGAGTCCTATTACCCATAGGGAACCACAATATGTTCCCCCTTTCTGGTTTGTGATGCCTTTCCAGGGCTGGCTATACTTTTCTGAAGTGCTGTGATTATAATTTTAGAATCCTAATGACATTAGTAATCCTCCAAAAAGCCAGCGATAATTTTAAGCAATCCCACGCCCACATTAAAATTGCTACTGTAGTCACCAAAGATGTGGCTAGGGTATTTTAATATGCTACGACTGGCTAACTTCCTGCTATATTTACAAATAAATCATGCATGTCTACTATTTCTGAAATCTTACCAGTGGAATGAATAAAAATAAAATACCTGGACAAATGCTCTCCAATGTCAATTATTTATTTACTCAATAGTTTTCTTCGACAAATCTTTGCAATCATCAATTTAAGCACATCTGTGAATTCTGAGTGAATTCACCCTATAGATGAATTAGGCTTCTGTCCAATCCACCTGCTCAAAGGTTTTCGTCCTCGAGTCTGAAAGCTGAGCTCTCCAAAATTATTCTCGATAATATTTTCACCAAAAAAGATACAATGAATTCCTTTTTGCCACCTTTTATAGTCCACCACCTTTTCATATTTTAATACTAAATATCTACCATTATAAAATAACTTTATTTAATATTTGAGCATATTATTTAATAAAGTTATTTTAACATTTTATTAATTAATGAAATATAAATGTCCACAATTATTAATTTAGGACAATTTAATATTTAATTAATTAAATTAATTTAGTGGCTACTATTCGGAAATTGGGACATTACAATGTTTGATTTTTTTTTTGCAGTTTCAACTTTCAACTTTCATTGTCATGTAAGATATTTCATTCTTGTGCAGAATTCTTTGCCTCCAATGGAGTTTGGGTCTAGAGATAAATAAAAAATTTGGTCTCTGTATATGTTTAAGATATGCATGGAACACATATTTTATCGAGAGTTTAGAGGAAGCTATAAAGCTTATGTTATCTAACATGTTGGAAGTAGTCTCTTTTATCATATTTGTTGAATTAGATCAATATTCAATTTCATACAACAAACCCTCTTCCCAAGTTTGTAAAGGTAAGGCTAGTGGATTTTACCACTTGCAGTGTTGGAATGATTCTTCGTGCATTAGGTTTGCCTATATTCAGCTACCAGTGTGTATACTTGGTTGGGGAATTTCTCCCAATCCAAGCTTGAACTTGAGCATCTTAATAAGCATGGGCTAGTGTTTGAGTCCTTGGTCGAAAATAAAAGAAATTTGTTTTCTTCTTTGCTGCATATGTGAATCTGTGAATTGCCTTATTTGTTGAATAGTGAACTTTTATGTTATACCCTCATAGTGATAGATGACTACATATAATATCAAATTACATTTTATGTGCCATTCATCAATACTACTTCTTGGGGATCACACTATATTTTGTGCTTTAGGACAAGTGGGAAAAATATGTTTGGAAGCTATATTGGGTTCACGCTTATTCATTTATTGTTAGGCAGAAGTCGGAAGAGATATGTGAAGAACCCAACTGGTTCCAACTCAACCTTCTGATGCTATACTGCCTTGTTTTGTGTTTTTCAATAGTTTTGATGAATTTTAAGCAAACAATATAGAAGTGCGCCAAACATAAAATGAAGATAAAGCTGAACAAGTAAATTAAAAGCAACTGCAATACTATTGTGGATATGGCAATTGATACAAGAAAATTGCATACAACAGACGTACCCGGAAGTCCTTAGATTAATTAAATAAAGATCTGTAAATGCCAGGCAAGAAATGTTGAATCTGGTGAAAAACAATGTCCACCTCCAAATAATGATTTCTCCCACGCAAAAATTGGATCAAAGCCCTTGAGGGATCAAGGTGTCCAAGATGCAAGCCACAAGAAACCCAAACATAAGGTGTTTTAGCCTCCAAATCAAATGCCCGAGCTGCAGAAAGACACCTCCCAAGGAAGAATGTACGGCCCTCTGAAGAAATGGTACGACCTCTTTATTGATGCAGACTAATGAGGAAAGATGGCGTCCCAGATGATCAAACCCTTTCCTTTATTGAAAACTGATAAAATACTGAACATAAAATCTTTGATGAAGCTCAAATGGACTTTTGAATTGAAGCCCTCACTGTAGCAATGATTCAGTTGGTCTTTCATAGCTTTCAGATTGAAAATCATTGAAGAATTCTTGCTCTCGAATGGTAGAAAATCATTGTAACCCTTGTCTCAGAAAAATGCACAAAGAAGTCTAAAAGAAGCAATGTCAAATAATCATAGTTGAATGAAGTTGACTTGCCTTCTTTTTCCTTATATCCCCAAAAGGCACGATTCCCATGAAGTCACAACTTTTTTCCATTCAAATACATTTAAATGTATTTAAGTCACTTCAATAGTCTTTTAATTTCACTTTATCAATTTGGGCGTACCTTTTTTATGACTTGAGTGATTTGATTTCACTTTATAATATTTAAGTCATCACTTTATAATATTTTAAGTGGCTTTTTAATTATAAAGTCAAATTATAACTTTATAATATTCCCAAAAGTTAATTAAATAACTTTACAACTAAAATATTAATCTCCCTCAAAACTCAGTATTTTGATGTGCTGTCAGAAGCTGGCAAACACTAAATTGTAAATGCCTGCACTGAAATCAATACTGAACTGAAGGGGTAGAAATGACAATACCCACCAAAAACGGCCACTGAGACGCTCTATCCAAACATATTAGCCTACGAGAGTCCAAGTAATAGGCTAACGATCATAAAACAAGATCATGCTAAAAAGGGGACATTACAATCTGCCCTCCTTGAAATTGCTTGTCCCTAAGCAATCTCAACAACAAAGAATACACCACTCCACTAGGATCCCAAGGGAAGTGTTGTGTAATGTCCCTCATGCCACCAACCAACTCCTATAATACCAACATTTGAACAACTGACGAATCATGCTGAACCATATCAACTCCAACATTAGGTGTCGCAAGAGTGAAAGCCTCAAGAGGAAGCAACTCAAAAAGTTGACCAAGTTTGCTTCCCATGTTTGCGCAATGTAAGTTGTCATACAAATTGTCTAGTACGTGCGCCACTGAACTGTGCATCCAAAACAAATCATGTACATGAAGATCGAAAGTGAAATTGTGAACACTCCTTACCATGTACACACTATGAAACTTCTAAATGAGCCCTGTCTAAAATCCCAATGCACTGAAAGAATCCCATAAACTACAATCAATGCTCACCCCTAAATCAGGGTTAGAAGTAGAATTAGCATCTACCTCGAAGAGCAGATTATCATAAGAGAATGTAGTATCTGCCTCAAAAAAAGGATTGTTCACAAACTGAACCTCATATCTGTGTTGATCCCAATCAAACACCTCTGACCCCTTGGAGAAAGAAGCAAAATCATACTCCTTAAACATCTCATTCTCCTCCTATAAACTCTCCTACTCTATCTTCCCACTTTTTTCACTAACGAGAATCATAGAACGCAAGCTCCCATTTGCAATATCAGCTTGCTGGTCTGTTAAATCAGTCATGTCATCACCGTCATAAAACCACTCCATTTGTCTATTTTGACCCTTAGGCTTAAGAGGACAATCATGGTTTTGATCATAAGGACCCTTGCAATAAAAACACAGCTTCCTCCTACGCAAATCATTCATTGCTGCCCTATCCAAAAGTGCTGCAAAGTTTCTCTTTTGATCAACATTGTTTGATTTCTTTGGATCTGATTTGCTGTCATTATAGGATGAAGATGGTTTTGAGTTGGACTTACTACGTGGAGTTGTAAGTTCCATGCTACGAGATTTGCTCATAGCTTGCTGCAAAGTAGGGGGATCAAAAGCTTTGATCCAATGCTTCATAGGCTCATAAAGACCCTCTACAAATAATATGACTAACCTCCTCTTTGAGATACCTGTAACCATGACCGAGAGCTTTTGGAATTCACCAATGTAGGATTCCAAACTTCCCATTTGTTTCAGCTGAGCTAAATCTCTGAAGTACAACTCTGGATCTCTTTTGTCAAAGTGATCAACTAGCCTGTCAGTGAACTCCTAATATGTAGTGATGAGGTCATGATGCAAGGTAACCATCCCATCCCATGGTGCCACCAGTCATGGGCTACCCCATCTAGATGCAAAGTTGCAAACATAATGACGTCTTCTTATGCCATAGGACGTAATGTCAAGAAGGTGTCCAACTTGCTAACCCAAGCTCTAGTTGTAACCCTTCCGCTCCCATCAAAAGTGGAGAGTGTGAGTTTGATTGTAGCATGTCTAAGGTCATTGTTTTTATTCCTTGGTCTCCTATCAGTCCTAATCTTGCTATGCTCTCTTCTGACTCATGAACCTGTCAAAGTTAATGTGATCCTTAACTCTTTGTGGTAAAGCATCCCACTCATCATGCAATGTCATCACATTATCTGTAAAAGCCACGTCACCTTCCTCCTCATCCACATTTCCTTCTTCAAGTTCATTTCTAACAAATGTAGGGTGTGTAGGCCTGTCATAGGTGCGCATTGGAGTTATTCTCGTCTATGGGGCTCCATCAGCACTACCCTCCTCTTCCTGATTCTTATTTGGTCTCCTAGGAATGGTCATCTATTGAACTGTTGTAGAAAGTTGTTGCAACACATTTGCTACCTATTCCTATCCAGCTACAAGACCCCTTAGAATGTCTCTGGCTTCTCCGTCCTCATTGTTACCATGGTTTCTAGGTGGATCAACCCCTTCCCTGTCTCCCATGATTTCAAATGGTATCTCTTCGAACTGTTGGTCTAAAGGTATCTCCTCAAATGGGTTTCTCTGAATTCTAGGTGTCCTACGTGAGTAATACCTCTTATATCCAACCTGATGAGGCCGCATATGTGATTCTAACCCTCCAAGATGGCAGGATCAGAGCTATGATACCACTGTGAAGAACCCAACTGGTTCCAACTCAACCTTTTGATGCTATACTACCTTGTTTTGTGTTTTTCAATAGTTTTGATGAATTTTAAGCAAACAATAGAGAAATGCGCCAAGCATAAAATGAAGATAAAATAGAATAACAAGTAAATTAAAAGCAAGTGCAATACTATTGTGGATCTGGTAATTGATACAAGTAAATTGCATACAATAGACGTACCCGGAAGTCCTCAGATTAATTAAATAAAGAAGATTTGTACATGCCAAGGAAGAAATGTTGAATCTGGTGAAAAACAACACCCACCTTTAGATTATGATTTCTCCCATGTAGAAACTGGATCAAGGGCCTTGTAGGATCAAGGTGTGCAAGATGCAAGCCACAAGAAACCCAAATATAAGGCGTTTTAGCCTCCAGATCAAACACCCCAGCTGCAGAAACACGCCTCCCAAGGAAGAATGTACAACCCTTTGAAGAAATGGTACGGCATCTTTATTGATGTAGACTAATGAGGAAAGATGGCGTCCCAGATGATCAAACCCTTTCCTTTATTGAAAACTGATAAAATACTGAACATAAAATTTTTGATGAAGCTCAAATGGACTTTTGAATTGAATCCCTCACTGTAGCAATGATTCAGCTAGTCTTTCACAGCTTCAAGATTGCAAACCACTAAAGAATTCTCGCTCTCCAATGGTAGAAAATCACTGTAATCCTTGTCTTAGACAAATGCGCAGAGAAGTCAAAAAGAAGCAATGTCAAATAATCATAGTTGAATGAAGTCGACTTGCCTTATTTTTCCTTATATCCCCAAAAGGCATGATTCCCTAGAAGTCACGACTTTTTTCCATTTAAATACATTTAAATGTATTTAAGTCACTTCAATAGTCTTTTAATTTAACTTTATAAATTTGGGTGTACGTTTTATGACTTAAGTGATTTGATTTCATTTTATAATATTTAAGTCATCACTTTATAATATTTTAAGTGGCTTTTTAATTATAAAGCCAAATTATAACTTCCTAATATTCCCAAAAGTTAATTAAATAACTTTACCATTAAAATATTAATATCTCCTTGAAAACTCAATATTTTGATGTGTCGTGAGAAGCTGGCAAACATTGAACTACAAACGCCTGCATTGAAATCAATACTGAATTGAAGGGGTGGAAATGACAATACCCACCAAAAACGGCCATTGTGACCCTCTATCCAAACATATTAGCCTACGAGAGTCCAAGTAATAGGCTAACCATCATAAAACAAGATCACGCTAAAAAGGGCACATTACAGTCTGCCCTCCTTGAAATTGCTTGTCCCCAAGCAATCTCAACAACAAAGAATACACCACTCCACCAGGATCCCAAGGGAATTGTTGTGTAATTTCCCTCATGCCAACAACCAACTCTTGAAACACCAATATCTAAACAATTGATGAATCATATTGAACCATATCAACTCCAACATCAACTGTCGCAAGAGTGAAAGCCTCAAGAGGAAGCAACTCAAAAAGCTGCGCAAGTTTGCTTCCCATGTCTGCACAATGTAAGCTGTCATACAAACTGTCTAACACGTGCGCAACTGAACTGTGCATCCAAAACAAATCATGTACATGAAGATCGAAAGTGAAACTATGAACACTCCTTACCATGTACACACTATGAAACTCCTCAACGAGCCCTATCTAAAATCTCGATGCACTGAAAGAATCCCAAATATTACAATCAACGCTCACCCCTAAATCAGGGTCAGGAGTAGAATCAGCATCTACCTCGAAGAGCAGATTATCATAAGACAATGTAACATCCGCCTCAAGAAAAGGATTGTTCACAAACTAAACCTCATAGCTTTGTTGATCCCAATCAAACACCTCTGACTCCTTGGAGCAAGAAGCAAAATCATACTCCTCCTGAAACATCTCATGCTCCTCCTGTAAAATCTCCTACTCTATCTTCCCACTTTCTTCACTAACGAGAGTGATAGAATGCAAGCTCCTATCTGCAATATCAACTTTCTGTTCTGTTAAATCAGTCATGTCATCACCCTCATAAAACTACTCCATTTGTCTATTTTGACCCTTAGGCTTAAGAGGACAATCATGGTTTTGATCATAAGGACCCTTGCAATAAAAACACAGCTTCCTCCAATGCAAATCATTCATTGTTTCCCTATCCAAAGGTGCTACAAATTTTTTCTTTTGATCAACATTGTCTGATTTCTTTGGATCTGATTTGCTGTCATTATAGGATGAACATGGCTCTAAGTTGGACTTACTATGTGGAGTTGTAAGTTCCATGCTACGAGATTTCCTCATAGCTTCCTGCAAACTAGGGGGATCAAAAGCCTTGATCCAACCCTTGATAGGCTCATAAAGACCCTCTACAAATAATATGACTAACCTCCTCTCTGAGATACCTGTAACCAAAACTGAGAGCTTTTGGAATTCACCAATGTAGTATTCCAACTGCCCATTTGTAGAAAGTTGTTGCAACACATTTGCTACCTGTTCCTATCCAGCTACAAGTCCCCTCAGAATGTCTCTGGCTTCTCTGTCCTCATTGTTACCATGGTTTCTAGGTGGATCAACCCCTTCCCTATCTCCGATGATTTCAAATGGTATCTCTTCGAACTTTTGGTGTGAAGGTATCTCCTCAAACGGGTTTCTTTGAATTCTAGGTCTTCTGCGTGAGTAATACTTGTTATATCCAACTTGATGAGGTCGCATATGTGATTCTAACCCTCTAGGATGGCAAGATCAGAGCTCTGATACCACTGTGAAGAACCCTACTGGTTCCAACTCAACCTTCTGATGCTATACTGCCTTGTTTTGTGTTTTTCAGTAGTTTTGATGAATTTTAACCAAACAATATAGAAGTGCGCCAAGCATAAAATGAAGATAAAATTGAATAACAATTAAATTAAGAGTAACTACAATACTATTGTGGATCTGGCAATTGATACAAGTAAATTGCATACAATAGACGTACCCGGAAGTCGTCAGATTAATTAAATAAAGAAGATTTGTACATGCTAGGCAAGAAATGTTGAATTTGGTGAAAAACAACGCCCACCTCCAGATTATGATTTCTTCGACGTAGAAACTAGATCAAAGGCCTTGAGGGATCAAGGCGTCCAAGATGCAAGCCACAAGAAACCCAAAAAGAAGGTGTTTTAGCCTCCAGATCAAACGCCCTAGCTATAGAAACATGCCTCCCAAGGAAGAATGTACTACCCTCTGAAGAAATGGTACAACCTCTTTATTGATGCAGACTGATGAGGAAAGATGGCGTCCCAGATGATCAAACCCTTTCCTTTATTGAAAACTGATAAAATATTGAACATAAAATCTCTGTTGAAGCTCAAATGGACTTCTGAATTGAAGCCCTCACTATAGCAATGATTTAGTTGGTCTTTCACATCTTCAAGATTGCAGATCACTAAAGAATTCTCACTCTCCAATGGTAGAAAATCATTGTAACCCTTGTCTCAAACAAATGCACAGAGAAGTCAAAAAGAGGCAATGTCAAATAATCATAGTTGAATGAAGTCGACTTGCCTTCTTTTTCCTTATATCCCCAAAAGGCACGATTCCCAAGAAGTCACGACTCTTTTCCATTTAAATACATTTAAATGTATTTAAGTCACTTCAATAGTCTTTTAATTTCACTTTATCAATTTGGGCATACCTTTTATGACTTAAGTGATTTGATTTCACTTTATAATATTTAAGTCATCACTTTATAATATTTTAAGTGGCTTTTTAATGATAAAGTCAAATTATAACTTTATAATATTCCCAAAAGTTAATTAAATAACTTTACCACTAAAGTATTAATATCTCCCTCAAAACTCAATATTTTGACGTGCCGTCAGAAGTTGGCAAACACTGAACTACAAATGCTTGCATTGTAATGTCCCCCTTATTAGAGACATAAAATGCACAAGTTAGGCTTAAGAAATTTATTTACCAACACATAATTTTGCAGATGTAATTTACCTTTAGGGCTTGCATAGATCATGCATTACCGACAAACACACATAGTTTCCTAATCCAATTCAAATTAGACAACACCCGATTGAGCATTTTAAGGATAAGGCAGATGCATTATCAACTAGTGCATAAACACATCATAAACTAATATGACTTATTAGTCGCAAGCGGAATATATCCTCGCCTCGTTCCTCTTCCTAACCTCGTTGGATGGAAGATTTACTGTGCCAAGGGTGTGTGCACGATCTCAAATTGGACTTCCTCAAGGTTTACTACCCATCTTTCGACTGTCCAACATTGGACCGATTTACCCACCTTTCCCTCCACACACTCCCTATCCTTATTGAGCGTTAGTGAAAGGGAATTTGGGCCCAAAGTCTATTCTTCAAGGTAAAGTCATAGTAGCATTATGAAAGCACAATAATTGCTGTAAGCAACATATTTTTGATATTGACAAATAATACCCATTTATTTCTATATTTGGAATTTGACATTCACTTACGCTATAGAGATGAACTCAATATATAGACACATATATCTATTGATTGCAAACGTGTCATTTAATCTCACTATGCATTTACTTATCATATTGAATTCACAAATCATCATAGATTAGACATTCACTGATATTGATTCTAATAAGATATGAGTTAGGCATTACACTATAACCCATTGTCATAGGAACTGGAATTCGATTATATAAACCTCAATGTTATATCAGATGGTTGAGGGTACGTACCTCTTATTGCTTGATCCGTCTACAAACTATCTACCTTCCCAGCCCAGATTAATAGATTGATGGTATGAATATAAACAATAACGAATCACAGTTTGTTAGGACTTGAAATACCTATTTGAATGGTTCATTGTTTCTTACTTAGATTATATATGTCTTACTATATAGCAGCCTGTGCCTCTTTCTTATATGGTCCTCTTCCATCTCCTATGTGCGTCATGCACCAAATAGCTAAAGCCACCAAGCGGCCCTCATGACAAGCCCGTCTAAAATGTATATATCTGCTTCATACTTTGATGAGTTTACATTATTCTTTATTACCCATTCAAATCTCTATTTTCCTCTGTATGATTTCCTTTCCTTGGGTATCCTTCGACGAGTCGATAGCCTTTATCTTATGTTTATCGCTGCCTCTAGTTGTGTCTTAGTTGTGTCTTAATGAAATGACAGGAATAGGGAGTAGAGAAAGAGGTAGCACGTAAATTAGAAGTGGCTAAGAATTGCGTATGAGCCAGAATCTTATGCGGGATCTATTTCTCATTCCAGATTGAATTGTCATTTTGGGTAGTGCCTAACATCTTTGGAGTCCTCATTGATAATTAAAGAGTTGGTTCTATGAATGGCCATGGTCTTCTAGAAAGTCTTGAGAGCACCGCGGAAAGAAGCCCAAGAATTGTCCAATGTTTGTTTCGAGTCCACATCGGATCCAACACTTCCATAATTGTTGTCAGCCCCTACATGGTATGGGGTTTGATATATCTGAAAGCCACGCCTCCAAGGTGCTCGATGCATTTTTACCTCCGTAGCTAGTGAATGTAGCGGCAACAGTTTTCAATGGAAAAGACTCGATAATATATTCCCTTGTCACGTTTTTCTTTTATCCTTTATTCCATCGATCCATCAATATTTGGACAACAAAGTAATTACTCCCGAAAGTTGTGATGTATTCTGCCCATGTGGTGCAGAGCACCTAGAGAACATTAGGTAACACTAGGCAATTTTGGTAGCCTAGGAAGCAATTTTGAGTTTTAATACTTCAAGGTCATGTTGACCATCTAATTTTGAGTTAGTGGTGTTAAAAGATGTTAGAATGTAGGTTGATCAGTAGTATAGGGTAGATGGAATGAGTTACACAATTTGTTTTCATTAGGAATCACTAGAATTGGGGAAATAAAGCCAAAATGTTGCAATTATGCAATTTTGGCCTAATAGGGTGGTTAAGTCCGACCAAAGGGAAAAGCAACTACTTTTTGAACCTTTAAAAGGTGAACCTCGAGTTGGAAGTGAGGTTGGAATGTGTGTTGAAGTTGTAATTAGCTTGTGATCAAGAGAACAGGGACAGTTTAGTGTGCATTTTCTGTTTTCTTGTTCTTGTTTGTGATTTAGCAAATTAATGAATTGATCAAGGATTTTGGAAGGTTTAGCATGTAGTGAGATTGTCTTTGAAGCATTGTTTGGAACAGTAGCTAACTAGTTATTCATTTTCAAGGTTTCTTGTAAATACTGTGTTCTTCCTTCATTTGCAGTTTTGACTGGTAAATTGTAGAACAATGGGGTTTTAGCTTGCATTGCCACTGTACTTTGAGTACGGGCTTGTTGGGAATGAAGCTAAACTCCATGACTACATATATTAGGAGTAGGGGTCTGTAGAAGTCCAAGAAGTATGTTAAAAGTCTCTTCCTAGGCGAGCTTGGCTATGCCCGGTTAGGAAAGACAGTGCAAAATTGACACTAACATTGCAGGGGTGTTTACTTTCTGGCAACTCAGGGTATGTGGTGGTTGTAGGAGGTCTCACAAAGGCTTGGCAGGAAGCAGGAGTTCCCTCCTAACCATTTGGTGACTGAAACAAGTTGACAATTCACAGTGAGGTCAAGAAATGGCTTAAAAAGCCCTAAACCCCACAAAATCAGGGTTACGCTTGTGTACGGACTGAGGGAGCCTAAAACCTCAAAAATCTTTGAGAGGTTAGAAAATGACCTAGGGTCTCAAAAGGAAGTTTGTGATGAACCTCAGTAGGATTGGAGTTATAGCTTAATTTCTCGGGCTAATAGGCCTAATTGGGGCTCAAGGGCTACTAGCCCTTCTAAAACCCTAGACTAGGGTTTGAGGGAAGCGATGGAGATTTGAAGGCTTGTGACTGATCAAGAACCATGAAGGGATGGTTTTGAAGCTATAGAAGACACCACATACCCCCTGCAACAAGTTGGTAAGGTTTGGAGAGTTAGTTGGCCTTTAGGAAGATTAAGGGCCAAGGAGAGAATAGAGGAGTAAGCACCAAGATTGACTTGGTTAGGGGTATGCAGATGATAGTAGGGTTGGCCAGAAGAACCAGGGGTGCCTAACAAGCTTTAAGACCTATAGGTTAAGAAGGTGGAGAGTAACACCAAAGGGGTTTGCCTAGGAGTGACCCAGAGCATGAGACAGTGATCGTCTCAGCCAACCCTACCCTATCACCATGCTTAGACTCCACCTGCATGGCCTGAAGGGCTCGATAATAATTTGTTTACTGTAGTGATCTAGCCACATGAGCATTCCCGACTCTTAAACGAGGAATTCATAATCTTTTCGAAGCTCCTCTTAAGGCATTAATTTTTGAAGCTGTGTGACTTCTTGGCATAAATAAGTGGTAATTACTAATTTTGACTGTTCCTTATTTTTGTTGTAATCCTGGCCACTTAGATTTCTTTGACTTTTTCATATATTCACGTTTGCAGGCATACTGAATACTTTTTAATTCTATTATGATGTGCGCACTATGTAATTAATCACCCATTTTACTCTTCATAGGAAAAAGCCCTCCATCTTTTACAGCAGCCAAGGTATCTCTAATTATACCTATCGGGAGGGAGAGTCATGCCGCTTCACTTAGGTTTCAAACGCCTTCTCTTCATTCATGCCAATCACGCCTGATAGACTTATTCGAATGTTTCTTAAAAATATATCATTCTATACATTACAATACTAATATTGTTAATATTTATATTTCAATATTCATAATGTTATATTTGGTATTTATAGTTATAATATTATTTTATCCATATTTGTTTGAGAATATAATATAATAATATTTGCAATTATTTAAATTTGGGTATTATTATTAAAATTTATATATTATGGTAATAACATTTAATTTGTTAATATTTATATTTACAATATTATACTTGGTGATTATAATATTATATTTAATATTTATAATATTATCTTTCATAATTAGAAATATCAAACCATTTTCAATCTGTATTTTGTTTATCCTATCTTTCTAAAGCTTTATATCTAATGCTACCATTTTGGGGAACATGGCATGCACTGAAATCAATACTGAACTAAAGGTGTGGAAATGACAATACCCACCAAAAATGGCCACTGAGACCCTCTATCCAAACATATTAGCCTACGAGAGTCCAAGTAATATGCTAACCATCATAAAACAAGATCATGCTAAAAAGGGGGCATTACAAGATATTACATCTTTTAACTTGCTGTTCACCAACTTTTTAAGACTGATTGAAGACATGTTCTATGATAGCCAATGTTGGATTAATTCCATTCCATGCAATTATTAGGCTTCCACTAATGTCTTTTTCAATAGCTCAGGCAATGTTAAACCCTATCACATATGTGGGTTAAAAGGAATGTTGGACTGCTTGTGAGCAATATCATTGTGTTCATGGTCTAGTGGTGGGAAGGTAGAAAGCAAAGAAAATCCTGTTATTGCTTCGTGTTGGGTGCCACCATGCCCTAGTCATGCTTCTAGTTCATCAATTGTGTCACGAAAATGCAGTTAAATTGCTCAATTTTTTTAAATGTTTGGCATAGAATAGGAGTTTTATATTCATTTTAACGAGTTTATGGTGGATTGTTAAGAAAAAATGTGCGTTTTTGACAATTTTTAAGCAAAAAATTGCTGCGAGTTTTTGTAAAAACCGGCAATGAGTTTTTGGGTTACTCACTGCTGGTTTTGGCTCATGAGTACTTGTGAGTTCGGTGAGTAATCACAAGGTTTTTCAACTATGTTTGTAATACAAAACTTACAAATAATTATCAAATCATACTTAAGACAATTGAACGCTAAAATTCGTAACTCAATGAACAACAATTTCATCAATATGTAAGCTTGAAAATTACTATTGATAAACTATGTGCATAACAACACTTATTTGTAATGTTAAGAAACATTGCATGTAAATAAATTGAAGAAAATAACTATTAATTTTATTTTTGGAATATGATGATGGAATGCAATGCAAACTTTATGACAAAACAACTTATTCACTAATACTAAACCTAAACTATGCAACTATTAGTTAGACTGATGGTTAATACTATCACAAAAACCGACAATAGATTATTCAGATTTCTCATTGTTTGCATGACAAGAGATCTAAAGATAGCTAGTCTAACAATAGTTGCCTCCAAGCTAAAGATAGAATTTTCTCATAATAGCAAGACAGGCCCACTGGAATTCTTTGATGCTGAAACAATTTTCTGAAAACTCTGTAGAAACTTATCCACCCTAGCTTCTTTTGGTTTGAATAATGAAAGTTTGAAGAATGAATTTGGACTTTGATGCTTTCCAAATTATAGATGTCACGTACATGCTGATCTTTCCTAAAGCTCTCTCTAAAACTACCAAAATTGCCCTTGCATTTCATCTAGATCAGAAATAACATTCTCCTCAATATCATATTTACATGAGATATTAACCACCGACTGATATGCGAATTCTTCCTCTTGAATTTTTGTTTTGGTTCAACAAAATCACCTCCCGTGTGAGAATTTTGTCCTCGTATTCTTTACTCATTTTTAGAGCATTCATCTGCTTGAGTTTTTCAACAATTTTCTCATAAGAATGAAGCATATCTATCATGCACTTCTCAATATCTTCAATCTCTTGGACAACTTTATTTGCCTTTTTATCAAATTGTACATGTTCTTAAATATCTTCATACTTTGCTGACAAATATCTTCCAAGAGGACTTTGAAAGTGCCAATGTAAGAGTTGATGAAGGAAAGCAATTCAAAGAAGTTGGACAAAGCTATCACTATGTTCAAACCATGAGTGATGAAGACAAAGAAGATGAGAACTCCAAAGAGGATGAAAAAGAGGAAGAGACAAAAGAAGAAGAATCTCCACAAAAGACTCCCATGAAGACACCTTCCAAGTTTGTGCAAAAGAACCATCCTGAAGAATTGATTCTTCAAGATAGATGTAGATCTACAAGGAAGATGGTAAATTACAATGAAGATTGTCACATAGCACTACTATCCAAAGTTGAGCCCAAAACCTTTGAAGAAGCTAGCAAAGACAAATGTTGGATTAGTGCAATGAATGAAGAGTTGGATCATCATCAAATAGAGAAAAATGAAACTTGGGAACTTGTCCCAAGACCAAAAGACAAAAATGTAATTGGTACAAAATGGGTCTTTAGGAACAAGCTAAACGAAGATGGTCAAGTCACAAGGAACAAAGCGAGATTAGTGTGCAAAGGCTATGCTCAAGTTGAAGGATTGGACTTTGAAGAAACATTTGCACCGGTTGCAAGGATTGAAGCAATTAGAATGTTCCTAGCCTATGCAAGTCACAAGAAATTCAAGGTGTATCAAATGGATGTCAAATCTACCTTTCTCAATGGAGACCTAAAGGAGGAAGTTTTATGATTAATACTTAAAAACTCTTAAAAGGGAATCATTTGCACCGGTTGCAAGGATTGAAGCAATTAGAATGTTCCTAGCCTATGCAAGTCACGAGAAATTCTAGGTGTATCAAATGGATGTCAAATCTGCCTTTCTCAATGGAGACCTAGAGGAGGAAGTTTTATGATTAATACTTAAAAACTCTTAAAAGGGAATCATTTGCACCGGTTGCAAGGATTGAAGCAATTAGAATGTTCCTAGCCTATGCAAGTCACAAGAAATTCAAGGTGTATCAAATGGATGTCAAATCTGCCTTTCTCAATGGACAAGAAATTCAAGCTATATTAGTTAAGTGAGTCTAATAAATACTTAAAAACTTCTGAAGACAATATTTCATATCAATTTACTGATTTTTATGATTTATCTATCTTAAAAGACCTTTGTTAGAAGTATTGCCATTGATGTCAAGACAAAGAGTATATTCATACCCATGTCCAACTTTCCCACAATTGAAGCATTTGAAAGGGAATTTTCATTTATATTTCCTTTTCCTTTCTTAAGTTTTCCCATGAAGTAGGCTTTTGCTTCATCACTTGATTTGTCACTTGGTTCTTCATGCTTGTTTTTGCCCTTTTTGGATGCTTTGAATGAGACTTCCTTTTGTGGTGATCTTCCTTCAATCCTCATCTCATAGGCAGCAAGGATCCCATGTAATTCATCTTTTGATAGCTGATCTAAGTTTGTTAATTCTTCCAATGTTGCAACCTTGGCCTCAAACTTTATAGATAGAGATCTTAGAATCTTATTAACTAAGCATCATCAATTTCTTCACCAAGTCCTCTCATGATGTTCACTATTTCATCAACATGAAGAAAGTATGAGGCTATATCTTCATCATCATTCATCTTGAGAGTTTCCAACTTCCTTCGATGAATTTGCAACTTTGCCTTCTTTACTTTTGCATCTCCTTCATAGATGTTTTGGAGTTTAACCCAAATTTCTTTTGCTGATTTGCAACGCATGACCTTTGTGAATTCAGAATCTGTTAGGCTGCAAAGAAGAGCATGCTTCACTTTGGCATTGTTCTCACTTCTCTTTTTCCCGGCTTGATTCGTTGGAGGGGTTGCTGGAGGTGTATACCCATCAACAACAGGCCACACATCAAACCCAAGTGCATTCAAATATGCTTCCATCTTGATACTCCAAAATGCATAATTAGTCCCATCAAAGATGGGTGCTTTCACTGTATTGTAATGATCTGCCATAAGTGCTCTTAAGGATCTCCTTCATGCGGCTAGGCTTTCAAGGACCTTGCTCTGATACCAATTGAAGAGCACAAAAGATCATAAGTTGGTGTTGATAAAAGTTGAAGATTGTTTGAAAAGTTAAAAAGAAGTTAAAGTTTGTTTAGATTTACTGATATGAATCAATGAAAACAATTTGACACCACTTTATTGAAAATGATTAAATGACTTCTTACAAATGAAAGTAGGTACTAATCTTCTTGATTATGAATGAAATGATTTTGTAGGCTACAACCTTCAAGGAGCACCAACCCCTTAACAATTTTAGTAGGCACCAACCTACAAGGAGCATCAATCCCTAATGCAAGGCACCAAACCTTGACTTGATGGATGAAGGAAAATGACTTCAATCAGATCTGCACTCTCCCAATCTTCCAATCTGCCTTTGTGATGAAAAATCTCACCCTTAGCCCACACAAGAAGATGGGTTTCTGACTTGAATCGCTTTAGACTTCACAACCACACCAAATAAGCCTGAATGAATATATACTTAGATGAAGGATAGCAACCTTTGATGAAAAGACATGACTCTATCTTTTCAGCTTTCATTTGCACTTCTTCATTAATCTGAATTAATCTTAATCTGTATTATCCTTCAATTCTTGATAAAAGATCCTCTTCAGAAGTATAAATTGGAACTCCTTTCTATTTTATTGTTTTTCCAATCACACCTCTTGGCAATTCAAGATTAACTAATTTTCTGTCAACAATGTTAATTTCTAGATCACTCCAAAAAGTGTATTAGTTCAGAAATACGTGTCTTTGTGAGGTACATATCTTTTCAAACCTTAGTTCTTAGAGGCACATTTTAGAAGAGATTGAACTATTCTAACACACGTCTTTTCAAAATTAAAAGACGTCTTGCATAAGAGACGATATACATGTCTCTTCATATCACAAAGCATTCTTTCTTGATATTACGTGTCTGTCATAACCCCCCTTGATGTAATCACTTTTGCTCAATTAATAAGTATATAATTCTTGATTATTTATTTATTTAATAAATATTATTGTGAAATTATTTATAGGTAGCTGGTATGTATAAATTGTAAATGAAATGTTTTGGAATGTGCATTAATTAATTAAATGTAGATGCAATGTTTATCAATAATAAATTATTAATTGAACTTAATAATCCTTATTCGAATAATAGAAATCTTAAATAATAAAACCTCCATATAGATACACTTTATATGTGTATTTCTACAAATATTCGTGGTGATTAATAAAGAACTTTAACAAATCAAAAATATGTGTAACAAATCGAAAATATGTGTTGGACGTTACTTCCCTCAAGCGGCGCGCACAGGGTTTCGTCCAAAAAGGCATGTAGTGGGCGAGATGCAAAGAGACGTCGCTGGTAAATGTGTCTTCTCAGGCAGAACGACGCCTTGAAGATGACTCTTCACTCTCCTTATAACCCGTGGCGTGTGCAGCTTGCAGGGGACGAAAAAGAAAAGAGAGAAAACACGGGTTCACAGATATAGCCAGCGCCTTGCTACGGGCACAGCAGATAGAAACGCGGGATTACCAGTGCGTGGGGCGGCCCAGACAGGTGCGTATTAGCTATTTTCGAACCAGAAGAATTAAGTGTGCACAGTTATTGACATTGTAATTTAATTATGATCAAACACTGCCTAACAAGAAGGATGCAATCACTGGCTTAATATGTTAAATAGATTTGGGAATGCATATAATATAAATGTTAAGGGACCAGCGTTGTATTTAGCATATATGATATTGGCTGAAGTTATCTCATAAAATCTTAGATGAGGAATGGAGTAGATTGTTGCAATCTGTATATGTAATATCATCAAATTATGGACTCTCTCTCTTTCAGTCATAAGGGCAGGGAATTGAATCCGCATTGAGTAGTGCAGATGACTAGGATCCCTTCAAGGTAGGCCACCTTCTGTAGACAAACTGCGGTCTGTCACAGGGGGCCGAGAGGGTCATTACAACGGGCGTTTGTTGGCCGCTCTCGGGCTGAGAAGGTTATCACTAAGGGCACTCTCTTGTGTATTCACTTCCCCTTCACCTATGAATGTTGGAGCAAAAGAGGAATAATTTGAAAGTGTTCTACAAATAATTAATCTATTCAAATAAAATAAATGTGTACTTGGGTTACTATTCTTACTTTATGTTGCATTAATTTCAATCAAATAAATGTATACTTTGATCACTTTTCTTATTTTTATTAAATATTGAATTTCATAGGACAATTCCTACATAACCAAAAAGGGGAACATTACAATTGGTATCAGAGCACCTTTCCTGCCACCCTGTGGAATCAGTACATGAAAGTCTATCACAGAAGGAATATTAAGCCTACTGACATTATGGGTGAACAAGTGGGAAATGAACTTAGAACTTTCATGGAAAACAATGAACGAAAAACTCAAGCACTAATAGAACAAAACGAAAAAACAAGTCAAGCACTACTCCAAGCCTTGCAAGATATGAATGTCACCATGAATAACCTCAAAAATAACGGTTCGAATAGTAGGGACACAAATTCAAACCATTCTGAAAATAATAACAACAATGCTTCCTCAATTCGAAGGATTCAAAGACCAAATTTCCTACCGGGAAAGGAGACCTTGATGGAAGGGGAAAATAATCTTCCCCTACACAATGCAGAGGATATAGTTGCAGCCTACGCAAGATTAGATCCCGACATAAGAGAAATCATATCTTTTAGGAATTTCTTAGAAGCCAAAAAGCTAGAAACCCCCCAAAAAGAGGGTAGGCAATCAAGTAAGGACTTAAAACAAAAAGTCAACAAATTGACCCTACCAAACTTTGATGGGTCAAATAAAATCACAGCGTACTCTTGGATACAAAAGTTAAACACCTATCTAAATCTAAGTCCTATGACCGAAGAAGATGCGGTGCAATTTGCTATATTACATCTAGAAGGGTTGGCCCACGAATGGTGGCTCCATGGTACCCTCACACAAGGTCATGACAGTAAAATTTCATATGAGGAATTTACTCAAAAACTCATTAAAAGATTTGATAGGAAGCACCCTCAAAAGGACTTCAAGGAATTAACTCTCTTAAGGCAGCGAGGATCTATTGAAGATTACATTTCTGAATTTCAACAAGTTTCTGTAAGGGTAAATGGGCTTGACGAAGACCGTCTTACCTACCTTTTTGTGGAAGGGCTAAAAGATTCCATTAGAAGATTAGTGAGTGCCTTAAAACCCAACTCTCTTGATGATGCCATCGATAAAGCACTCATGTTAGAAGATACACCCACCCATGAGAAGGCATCAAAGCATTTCACTTACAAGAAAGATAAGCACATAAGGCACCTTCCTAATAACAAGAGAGAAGAACTACGTAGGAAGAACTTATGTTATACCTGCAATCAGAAATGGGAGCAGGGTCATGTGTGTAAAAAGGGAAAATTGGAGGAGGAAAAGGAAAGGCTCATGAAAGAAGGGCTATGCCTTAAATGCAAAGATAAGTGGTATAGAGGGCACAAGTGTGGGAAGAGAAGCCAAGCTCACAACATGGGAGCCCTATCCGATGATGAAGATTGGGAAAACCAAACAAGTCCAAGGAACGAAGAACTAGAGAGACCTAATAAAAAAACAAGATACAATGACGAGGAAAAGGGAACCTTGGCAGCAATTTCGAGAGCCTCAAAACATCACCCCTTCCGAATTAAGAGTGTCATCACGGGAAAAAGAGTAACTGCTCTTATGGATAGTGGAGCAACCCACAATTTTATTGACCAAAGCTTAGCATCCCGACTAAAGCTAAAAACTCAAGACTTTAAGGGCTTTCAAGTAGCCCTAGCTGATGGTTCCACCACCTCCTGCAACCAAAGGATTCCCCAACTAGACATAATCTTGGGACATCACCCCACTAAAGAAGACTTCTATGTGGTCAACCTAGGTGATACAGATGTTATACTTGGCACCCCTTGGATACACTCCTTGGGGCGGTTCTCCCTAGACCTCCCCAAGTTGGAGCTATGCTTTACACACAATGGAGAGGAAGTACTCCTCAAAGGACAGGCTGATGGATCACCAAAAATGGTCTCATCCAAGAAAATGGAAAAAATTGTAAGGTAAGATTAATATCAACTTCAATAAAAGAATATATAATTGTTGTAAATAGCTTTACCATATTCCTAAAATTTCAGTTTACTTGATGTCTAGAAAGGGGCAAGGAGAATGGGTGGCGCAATGTATGATACTTGACAAATCTGCTTCTCAACAGAAGAACATCCACATTGACATTAAGCCTATCATTAAAAATCACAAGAGAGTCTTTGAGGACATACCCCCCGGATTGCCTCCCAAGAGGGGTTTTGAGCACACTATAGAACTTGAAGAAGGAGCAAGGCCCGTCATTACCGTACCTTACCGTCACCCAAGAGGATATAAGGAAGAAATTGAAAAAGCCATAAAGGAATTATTAGAAATGGGGCACATTCAGCCTAGTTCCAGCCCCTTTGCTTCTTCAGTTGTGCTAGTAAAAAAGAAAGATGGCTCAATGAGAATGTGCATAGACTATCGGGCACTTAATAAGAAAACCATTAAGAATCGGTTTCCAATTCCACGGGTGGATGAATTGATAGATGAACTTCATGGTGCAGTATACTTTTCAAAAATAGATCTTCGTTCAGGGTATCATCAAATAAGGGTTAAGGCAGAAGATGTTCACAAAACAGCTTTTAGGTGTCATTTTGGGCATTTTGAGTTTCTAGTCCTTCCATTTGGCCTTACTAATGCCCCGGCTACTTTCCAATCTTGCATGAACCATGTTTTCCGAGCACAGCTGAGGAAATTCCTACTTGTATTTTTTGATGACATATTAATTTTCAGCAAAACATGGGAAGAACATTTAAAGCACATAGATGAAGTTTTGGGGATACTTGAGCAAAATTCCTTGTTTGCTAAAATGTCTAAATGCGAATTTGGGATGAAAGAAATTTTGTATCTGGGCCATAAGATTAGTGCAGAGGGAGTAAGAGTTGATGAAGAAAAAATAGAAGCCATTAAGAGTTGGCCCAAACCCAGGACCCTTACGCACCTTAGGGGTTTCCTTGGTCTTTGTAGCTACTATCGAAGATTTGTGAAGGGGTTTTCAAAGTTAACTTCCCCTCTAACTGATTTAACCAAAAAGGGGGCCTTTTCATGGACAAAAGCAGCTCAATCAGCCTTTGAGAAGCTTAAGGAGATTATGAGTTCATGCCCAGTTTTGGCCATACCAGATTTTTCTTCGCCTTTTGAGCTTTATTGTGATGCCTCGGGAGAAGGCATTGGTGCAGTACTTATGCAAAACAAGCATCCCATAGCCTTTGAAAGCAGGAAACTTAAGGAATCTGAAAGACTTTATTCGGTCTATGATAAAGAAATGTTAGCAATCATGCATGCCTTAGACAAATTTAGGCAATATCTTATTTGTGGAAGATTTACCGTAAAAACCGATCACAACAGTCTGAGATTCTTCCTTAATCAAAAAGATCTCAATAATAGACAACAGAAATGGGTAAGTAAGATACAGGCATATAACTTTGATATTGAATACATGAAAGGAAAGAACAATGTCGTAGCAGACGCTCTCTCCAGAAGACCTCATTTAGGAACACTAACTATGATATCTCCAGAATGGAAGGCATCCGTAATTTCAGAATATGCAAAAAATGAATTCTCAAGCAACATCTTGGAAGGGAAGGTACAGGATGAAAATTACAAGGTTCTGGATGAACTCATCCTTTATAAGAATAGGGTATATCTCGTTCCAGGATCAAAAATCAAGGCTGCAATTTTGAAAGATTATCATGACAATCCTTTGGTAGGGCATCAAGGGTTCTTCAAAACTTACAAGAAGATTAGAGAAAGATTTTCATGGAAAGGATTAAAAAGGGATGTACTAAAATATACCAATGAATGCATGACATGTCAAAGAAATAAAGGCGAGCATGTATTCCTAGCAGGGTTACTCCAACCTTTACCCATACCCAACCAAAAATGGGAAAGCATTTCCATGGATTTCATAACCGGTTTACCCAAAGTCCAGAACAAAGATTGCATTTATGTGGTAGTGGATCGGTTAACTAAGTATGCTCATTTTATGGCTATATCTTCTGATCTCAGAGCCCCTCAGGTGGCTGATATTTTCTTCAAAGAAATTTTTAGATTGCATGGTCTGCCCAAGAACATTGTAAGTGATAGAGATAGCCGCTTCCTCAGCTTATTTTGGAAAGAATTGTTCAGATTGGCAGGAACCTCATTGACGCCCAGTACCAGTTACCACCCGCAAACCGATGGGCAGACGGAAATTGTCAACAAATGGTTGGAAGGTTATTTAAGGAATTATGTTTCAGGTCATCAACAAGCCTGGCTCAAATGGTTGCACTTGGGAGAATATTGCTATAACACTACTCATCATATGTCCATCGGTATGAGTCCTTTCCGAGCGTTATATGGTTATGAGGCCACTTCCTTTGGGGATTTGATTCATGCGGAAAGTCAGGTGCCGGCAGCTAAAGATTTTGCACAGCAAAATATAGATATTATGAATGAACTTAAGGATAATTTGTGTCAAGCACAAAATCAACAAAAATTGTATGCGGATAAGAGAAGAACAGAACGAACCTTCGAAGTAGGAGACTTAGTCTTCTTGAGACTGCAACCATACAAACAATCTTCCATCAAAGTCAGTGGTAAAGAAAAACTTAAGCCACGATTTTTTGGACCTTATAAAGTTTTGAGAAGGATAGGGGAAGTAGCTTATGAACTAGAACTGCCTTTGCAAAGTAGAATCCACAATGTGTTCCATGTTTCCAGACTCAAGAAAGTGTTAGGACAACACATTACTCCCAGTATAGAGTTACCACCATTAGACAATGAAGGGAAATTGATCCTAGAACCAGAACTTGTTCTGGATATGCGCGAAAGAAGATTAAGGAACAGGATTATTCAAGAATGCTTGGTTAAGTGGAAAGGATTGCCCACCGAAGACGCTACGTGGGAAGGCATTGAGATCAAGGATCATCCTAACCTAAAAATTGCTTGAGGACAAGCAAACTTAGGAAGGGAGGACTGTCATAACCCCCCTTGATGTAATCACTTTTGCTCAATTAATAAGTATATAATTCTTGATTATTTATTTATTTAATAAATATTATTGTGAAATTATTTATAGGTAGCTGGTATGTATAAATTGTAAATGAAATGTTTTGAAATGTGCATTAATTAATTAAATGTAGATGAAATGTTTATCAATAATAAATTATTAATTGAACTTAATAATCCTTATTCGAATAATAGAAATCTTAAATAATAAAACCTCCTTAAGATACACTTTATATGTGTATTTCTACAAATATTCGTGGTGATTAATAAAGAACTTTAACAAATCGAAAATATGTGTAACAAATCGAAAATATGTGTTGGACGTTACTTCCCTCAAGCGGCGCGCACAGGGTTTCGTCCAAAAAGGCATGCATGGGCGAGATGCAAAGAGACGTCGCTGGTAAATGTGTCTTCTCAGGCAGAACGACGCCTTGAAGATGACTCTTCACTCTCCTTATAACCCGTGGTGTGTGCAGCTTGCAGGGGACGAAAAAGAAAAGAGAGAAAACACGGGTTCACAGATATAGCCAGCGCCTTGCTACGGGCACAGCAGATAGAAACGCGGGATTACCAGTGCGTGGGGCGGCCCAGACAGGTGCGTATTAGCTATTTTCGAACCAGAAGAATTAAGTGTGCACAGTTATTGACATTGTAATTTAATTATGATCAAACACTGCCTAACAAGAAGGATGCAATCACTGGCTTAATATGTTAAATAGATTTGGGAATGCATATAATATAAATGTTAAGGGACCAGCGTTGTATTTAGCATATATGATATTGGCTGAAGTTTTCTCATAAAATCTTAGATGAGGAATGGAGTAGATTGTTGCAATCTGTATATGTAATATCATCAAATTATGGACTCTCTCTCTTTCAGTCATAAGGGCAGGGAATTGAATCCGCATTGAGTAGTGCAGATGACTAGGATCCCTTCAAGGTAGGCCACCTTCTGTAGATAAACTGCGGTCTGTCACAGGGGGCCGAGAGGGTCATTACAACGGGCATTTGTTGGCCGCTCTCGGGCTGAGAAGGTTATCACTAAGGGCACTCTCTTGTGTATTCACTTCCCCTTCACCTATGAATGTTGGAGCAAAAGAGGAATAATTTGAAAGTGTTCTACAAATAATTAATCTATTCAAATAAAATAAATGTGTACTTGGGTTACTATTCTTACTTTATGCTGCATTAATTTCAATCAAATAAATGTATACTTTGATCACTTTTCTTATTTTTATTAAATATTGAATTTCATAGGACAATTCCTACATAACCAAAAAGGGGAACATTACAGTGTCCTTTCATATCTGCCTGAATCGCGCCTTTTACAAATTGTTTGTCTCCTTTTTATCAAACGGCATCACTTCAAATGAATCACACCTTGTTATTTTTGTGCGTATTAGTCTTCTAACTAATGTATCTTGAAGTTACATGTCTTTTGAAGTGTCATGTAGCCACTGCTTGAAAACAGCTCCTATTTTTTTAATACTTCCCACATTAAATCACAACTTTGATTATAACATAACAAATCACCAATCAGACTTGTTAGATTAAACAGTTCATCCTCTACGTATTTCGATCTGAAGGTGTTATCATTTAACTTTAGATCATATTCGATTCTGAAGATCCTGCTAAGAATTTCGATCTGAATAAGTTTTTTTTTCAATTCTTTTGAAGCTGCATTATTCAATCTGAAGAATCAAATCTATGACTGTAGAAAGACTTCCACAGTGATTTTGCTTTCAATAATCTGATCACTTGCACAGATCAGATTTTGCTCCTCAATACTCAACCCAGATGATTGCAACGACTTGATTTATTCATCTTTAACAAATCACTCAACCAAGATGACTTCAACAATCTCATATATTCAATAATTTGATTAAGCCAACATGGGTATGAATATATTCTGTCTTGACATCAATGACAATACTTCTAACAAAGGTCTTTTAAGATAGACAAATCATAAAAATCAGTAAATTGATATGAAATATTGTCTTCAGAAGTTTTTAAGTATTTATTAGACTCACTTAACTAATATAGCTAGGTGAGTTTTATTTTAATTTTACTATTTTAATTAATAATTAAAAAACAAATTCTTTACTCATCCATATCAAGTATAGCTAAGTGACTTGTGGAAGCATCCAAGTCTCGCTGCTCTAGCTCAATATCCCACCTCCTTGTGTCTCCTTCTTTGTAGGACTTTGTTTGTGTGTAAGGAGGAGCAAGTTTGAATGCACATACACCAAGTCCTCTGCCTTTTTTGAATGTAGCCTTTTGCGTTTTATTGAGTGGATGGAGTATGTGCTCCAATTCCTCTCAGAAGAAGATGAACTAGCAACCTATTAAGACCAAATTAAATAGTTAAGAGTTACAAAATTTAACTAAACAAAATTATTAATTAATATAAATTAAAATTAAAATTACAAAATATAAAACTTGGGATAAAAATTTCATTGCAATAGGTTGGAGGTGCCTATATTCTTGCCCATGGAAGTGCCACCAACTATGAGCATCCACCCTGTACTTGTCTTGAAGAGCATCAAGATGTTGATCAACACTACCGGAGCATGCAAAAGCCATGAACTCAGCCCTCACTCGATCACATTGGTCATGATCACTGAAGAGTCTACGAAGTGCTGCCTTGTACCCTTGAGCCACTTCAGCATCCCTATATGGAGCAACTCTTGATGAAGCAAAAAGTATCTCAGGACTATAATATTTGGGACTCAATGCAAAAGCGACAAGATGCAACGGAGTGGTCATTTTGTTCCATCTATCAACAATGATTTCCTGTAGCTCTTTGAAGAACTTTTCTTCGGGATCTTCCTCTTTTGCATTGATGATGGATTTCATTTTCTCAATCATTGAGTCAATACCATCATATACTTCACCCAAACAAGGTCTATCAATGTCAGTGTAACGGATCATGCTCAATATGGGCTCAATGAAATTGACGAGATACTCAACACGATCCCACCAACTATCATCTAGGATCCTTTGCTTGACCCTATTTGCCCTTTCACTGCTAGATTGCCTCCATATGGCCCAATTAGGGTTGATTACCATGACACAAAGTGCCTCACAAACCTTTATAAGTCGTCTCAACACAATTGTGTTGGAGGCAAAACGGGTCTCGACAACTTGTTTGAAAATAAAAATAAAAATAAAAATATAATTTAAATTTAAAATTAAAAGAAAATTTAAAATTTAAAAATATTGAGAATTAACTTACCTTCAACCACTCCAATTTTGAGAATTGTCTAAATATTCCTGGTGTCATATGGTGGTTGGTGACAAACATTTGGATGTCTTTTCCCTCAACATACACCTATTTGATCCACTCAATTTTGGATCCAATTTTTTGTTGCATTAGATTGAGGCAGTGGACAACACAAGGTGTCCAAAAAATGTGTCGATACTTCTCCTCAACCAATAACCCAGCAACCCTACAAGTTTTGGCATTGTGAAATATTCTGAGCCAAATTTTTTTTACTTTTTCAAATTGCAGATTACAAACCAATGCACCCGTTAAGGTTAGCAGCTAAACCAAAACGTGCTGAAGCAACTCTAACCAGAATGTACACCAGTATCTCGATGTGGGCAAGGTGTGAGCATTGGTCAGAGGATCTAAATCAAAATGCTTATGCAAGAACTCTAACCAAGAATGGCGCCGATGATGGCGAGCATATGGTCAGAGGATCTTCTACACTAAGTACTGAAAGGGAACTCAACACCAAGTATGTGCTACCCAATCCAGTATGGAGTTGAGGCGACCATATGGCGGAGTATTACAAAATTACAATGCTTGAAAGAAATAACTGAAATGCTGAAAGTACTCAACACCCAGAATGTGCTTTCTAACCCAGAGTGGGAAAGTAGCTACCATAGGGCGGAGATGTAACTATTACAAAACAACTTCACAATGAAAAGTGAGCATTACAAATCAGAATTGAACAAGCTTGAGAATTACTGCCAGTACTACTGTCAATTTACAAAATGAAGATCCTTCGCCTGTCAAGAGCATAGGAATTTGAAAGATTAGCATTACATCATATAAGAACTCTCCGTGGCTTGATTAGAGATGTCGATTCAATAAATCTCTCAATGATCAAATAATAATTCTGTTTTTCCACAAATCTGCACTTTTAAATTAAAAACCAGCAACCTAGGAATTCACTCATATGCTCATATCTCTCTCATTTCTCACCCAAATGATCTCAAATCTGATGCAATAGACCCTCAAAATGATGGCGCCTAACTTAGTAATAAGAAAAGGCATCTAAAAATGGTTATTAATTACTGACACGAATCCCAACGCACTCCAGAAAGTATGGCTTTCAAGGAATGACGGATTTGCATTATAAAATCATAAGCTTCGTATTAAAATCTGCAAATATTCATGAAGGGTCGCTTCCAACAGAGAAAACCAATGAGACAATACCCAGAACGACTCTTTGTGTATTTTATGACTTATGATTAAAAACATCAATCTGCTACAATGAATGTGCAACTCCAGAAAACCACTAATATGCATAAAACTGATTTACATATCCTCACAAAGACTAAAAATGCAGAAATCTCACAATAAAACATTCAAACTACACTATCTCACCACTAGTCGCTATCTTTCAAGCGAGAAGCAATGCCCAAGCTAGGAGGCCTTCATTCCTCGAAGCAATCCCAAAGCCAATCCGGCAGCATAACATTCCTGTAGATAAAAGATCCTGAAAAGAGAACCCAAGGCTTCCTTTTATAATTTGCTGTTGACCTTCTCGAAACCCTAACCTTCTTTTTTCAGAGTCAAAACCCTAATCCCAAGAGATGGCGTCCCACTTTCCCAAGCAATATTTTAATTATTACTTAATTTCTTCATTGAAATTGGCGTCCACTTTTGCTTGGAATAAATCTTTTAATAAAAACATAATTACTTCCTTTAATGAGGCACCCACCCATAAAGAACCTCTTTTAAAAACAACTTAAAGTAAAGTTGCTAGGCCAAGGGGTCAATGTTAAAATATAACATTAAACATGACTTCTTTAAAATAATTCAACTTATCACCTCAAACTGCCTCCCGAGGCGAGAGTCTGAATACGCCAATTGAGTCAGCTGAAGAGGAAAGTCAACTGTGCCTGAGACCAACCAGTTTACTGCCATAAATAGAATTTACTAAAAATAGTAAATTCCTGAAGATGCTCAGAATGCCAAGAACATACCACTGCGAAGCTCTCTGAAAACCCAGAAAGAATCCGCCATTGAATCAACCAACCCCAAGCAAGAACATCCTTGAAAAAAGGAAACCCTAATTTTACCTTCCGAGTAGCCTACGGGTCTCCAGAATAGGCCAACAGTCACTGGAAAGATCATGCTCGAGAAGGGGACATTACAATCCGCCCTTCCCAAAATTTCTTGTCCTCAAGCAATACCACCACAACTCCAGAAATTTTAAAACTAATCCATACGCAAACAAGTATGATCCCTGGTTCCCAAGTGCGTCTCAGGAAAGACCCACCATGCCAATGCTGCACCACTCTGATCACATCAATGAAAATATCATGCCAATGCTGCACTGACTCCCCTTGTAACTCCAAAGTGTTACCATCTATGATATTCAAACTAAAAGATCTTAAAGATCTTAAAGGACTAAGATTAATATCAAGTAACGTCTCATGTCCACGATGCCCAAAGTCAACAATATCAACCATACCATTGTCTACCACAATTCTAGGCAAGAAGAAGGATAGGCTACCCAACTCAAAATCAATCTCCTCAGCATACCTCCACATGGTAACAAACGAAACCATGACTGCAAATGTGACATCTTCAACTCTTCTTGCAAAGAGGAAAGCTTTCCTTTGCAAGAACTCAACAAACTCGAACTCATGATTCCACATGAATTCCCTATGCCTCCGCTGATTTATCATGGCACAACTAAGAAGTCTAAAGAAGTTTCTCGCAATTCCAACCCCAAGAGTCTCAAAATGTAGAATCAAGGCATTGAACAGGATCTCAGCAGTAGGAGTCTCGAAGTGCCAAGCCAAGTCGAGCGAGGGTCTGCTGCTCCAATTTTTTGTACATGAATATGTACCAAGGAAACCATTAGAATGAATATGGTCTCTTCCCAAATGCTGATTGTGCTCAACCCACACCACCAATTCTCTCTTGTGAAACCATAAATTGTCCCTCGAAAGAGATTGGAAGTTTGAAATTGAATGAACCGGCAACCCAACCAGATTGAAATGGTCAACTTGAAATCTGATTTTATGAAAATCAGCATCCAAGGAGATAGATAGCTGCTGCAAAACTGAAAATCAACACTCAAAATATCATGTCTGCTCATATCTACCGCTGAGGATAGACCTATTGAAGATCCCACCACAGCCAAGTACCAATCCTTGTTCAACTTTTCTCTCGAAAACTCCCATTGATCATTAGGAGTGAACTTCAAATGACTGATGAAGAAGGTAACAACATCCAAAGGACAGTGAATTTGAGGCTCATCACTCCAACATACCTTCTTGACACATTTCAAATGCGAGCTGATACCAGGGCCCCACATCATAAGTAAAGAAGAGTCATTCCGCAAATGGAGACTTACTTTTACTAGAACGCTTTGGGAAATACGTTCTATTTGAATCATTGCACCCTGAAACTCCAAGAAGTACTCAACAAATCTGAATTTGTTGAGAAAGTCAAATTCAAAATTATGAGAGAAGAATTGCTGGAAGGATTCAATGGACCCTTCATCAAACTCCATTATGAAATTAGTTATTCTTAGAGAAGATGGTGTAAGCAGGAAGTCCGATAGGAATCTGACAAGCATCCATATCAGAAAATGAATGGACTCTTCATCGGAGTGCCAATCATCCCTTTGTTGCCCATCAAGATTAGTGACCCCATTCCACCATGCTTCTGGATTTTCCACCTCCTGAATGGGGAGACTAGGAGCAGCAGTGAAGTCTTCATTATGCAGCTCATGCATCGTCGTTCCATTGTCAGAGGAAGTGCTAGAACTTCCCTCTTCAACAATGATGTCATAAGAGATTTCCTCAAGGCTTGAAATCCCATCATCTACCTCAAAGGAATGTTTCTCATAAGCTTCCTCTTCACTTGGTTCAAAAAGAGGATTGTCATAAGTTGCTTTAGCACCCACTTCAAAGAAAAGGTTGTCAAAGACTCAGAAGCCATTCCTTTCGTCTCGCTGCCCCAAATCTGCACGTGCAACTTCTGATTTTCTTGAAATGCTTTCAAGATCAAACTCCTCTTGAAGATAGTCAAGATCTTCAATCACTTGATTGATTTCTTCAGCTCTTTGTGCATCCTCTTGCTCCTTGAAAAGTTTGAAATCTGCAAACTGGTCTTCAACCTCTGTTAGATCCAACTGAGTTTCTTTCAACTTGTCCTTTATTGATTTAAGCTCCAGAGTGAGCTCATCAATCGTACTCTCCTTTTCATGAAAAGCACAACTGGCCTTCTTTGCAACTTCAAAGGCATGATCCCGTTCTCCAATAGAGTGCACGTACTCGGACTTCAAGGTCTCCAAGGAATCTTTGATAAGTTGCAAATTAGGAAGAGTAACTTCATCGATCACTCCTCTACGTCTCTCTTCAAGCTGAGCCTTCCAGTAAAGCTCTTCAACCAAGCTATGTGCGTGGTCAAACAGGGATAGAGCTTGCACTTCCTTGTCAACGAACACCTTGAATTGTCCTTCCCACTCATCAGAATGCGAAGATGGTGAATTGCTGGTTGGTGTTAGTCAGATATTTTACTTGTTGTCGGTTGCTTGTTGTCGGCCGTAGTTGGCCTCGGCCGTAGTTGGCCTCGGTCATACTCGGCAGTTGTCAAATAAAACAATAGTTAGTAAAGAATAATAATGTCATGTGATGTCATGTACTCTCGGCAAAACATGTTTAGATTAGTGTTAATGTAATGATGTTATGAAACGTCGTGTCGGTTGGTTGTGTAACCACCGCCGAGCGTTATATGTAGTCGGGTGGGAATAGTCGGGGATGATTATGATTATGATATACGGATGCTGTTATTGATGTTACATTATGCTATTGATGATTCCACTCTTTGTACATGATATTTCCTGAGAATGAATAAAGCTTTGGCATTTTCCTATGATATCTGTTAGTTACTGTTTGATCCTATGTTCTGCATATTACACGTTTGCCAGTAGTACGTAAAGTTGAATCCCATTCCGTAGGCAAACATTTGGCGCCGTTGCCTGAACGGACTAGGGCATCATCCACCATGGCAGCGTAATGGGTCAGCCAGCGGAAGAACCTATAAATGCTAATGAGGAACGAGAAGACTCATTGACGGAAGACTTGGTAAATTTGTGGAAAATATCGCTCCGTGATCACGTACGTAGGGAATCCCTCGTTCGGGAGATCCCTGAGGAAGTCATCTGGGATCGGCTGGAAGTGAACGACGAGGTGAACCACCTCCTGAACCGCATGCCCAGGTTGCTGGCCCGCCATTTCATTATCCTGCAAGACTTGCGAGAGGAAGAATCCCGTGAGCGCCGAAGACAACACCTCGTGCAACGTTGTGAAGACCGAAACAAACGGGAAGAGGAAGAACGGGATACTAGTCGGCGCCGCACTTCCGGCAACCAGCAATGATCGCTTGAACAACTAAATGCCCGTATGGCCGAACAAAGATAAGAATAGAGTACCTGACGGGCACGGGACTTCGGAAGAGCAAGTTCGGCGATCACTCAGACTACAAGAGCAAGAAAATCGGCGAAGACAACTAAGGCAAGACGGTAAGGAACTAGATGAGGACTTAATTGAAATCAATCGGAGCATAAAAGAACATATGAAAATTTGCAAAAAATAGACATCTATTGAGCGAGCACACTACAGGTTGTGCGAAGGAAGGGGCGAGAACGCCAGTGACCTCCTTACGAAAATATAAACTCTGCGCCCGGCCAATGAAGATGGGTGAATAGTAGCATCGGGCGATTTAGTTGTCACTCGGACGGCGACAATTACGGAGGAAGGCGAGCTTAAGACCCGGAGGCCCGAAACATCGGCGGGATCCCCGAGAGACCCTGAGATATTCGCAGACGGCCAGCGGAGAACGTATGATGAAACTTCGTCACGTGGCAGCGAAGTCTTGAAGTGGCCGCGCCCTAAGGGGCGTAGCTTGAGGAATCCACTAGTCTGTCGGGTCCAAAACAGGAGGAGTCAACAAGGAGGTCCAACGGTGAAGATGGCTCAATAGGATGCGGCAAAAGTTGCAGAAATTCATAAGGGAATAGCTCTGGCGAGGATCGTACTGACATTGCAAGACATCTGCGAGACTATCACGGATAGCCAGCGGGCAGGATGACCCCGACCAGTGGCTAATGGCATTTCCAGCAACACTCAGGGACAGTGCCATTGACTGGTACTCGGAACTGGATCAAGCACAGAGAGCCACATGGAGGGTCCTGAAGCAAAACTTTGAAGCGGAGTTTAAACTTCTGCGGGACGATAGTGAGATCGTCACTGAAATATATCATACCAAACAAGGGAAGCATGAAAACGTACGGACCTACAACAGGAGGTTGAAAGACTTGATCGGGAAGCTGGAGGCACAGCCAGCCGATGGGTTAAAGAAACGATGGTTCATTGAGGGACTAATTCCCTCACTTCGGCGAAAGATGAAAGTAGTACCACCGTCCTCGTACACCGAAGCATACAATCGGGCGATGGATATTGAAAGTGAAAATAGGACTTCCTCGAAGGGAAAAAGGAGGGATGACGACGAGAGTGCTGAGGACAGTGACGATGAATCGGCAACCGTACAGGCCCTTCGACGGGATATGATGCGGATAATGAAAGAACTGAAGGCCGACAAGGACGGATCCAAAGAGGCCAATGAATTATGGTGTACGGACTGTAAATCGGAAGGTCACACAAAGGCAAGTTGCCCAAAAAAATTATTCTGTGACATCTGCCAGGTCATGGGACACTCCGTCAAGGAGTGCCCATACAATCTAAAAACTAAAAGTTCCCAAGTATTCTTCACTCAAGGCGAACAGTCAACACCGCCAACCACGCCACCGAAGCCACAGAACAATAATGCATCCCCTGGAGGCTACCGCAACAATCGGCGAAATACGCCGAGAAGTAAAATTCAGTATGACAGCAAAGGACGACCGATGATTCAGTGCCGGAACTGTAACGAATGGGGTCACTTTGCGAGGGATTGCCAGAGCGGCCAAGGCAGCGGGGGAAAATTGTGCAAGTGGTGTGGACTTGGTGACCATGAAGACACCGACTGTCCGAAGCAAAAAGGAAGTATCAATATGCTGGAGGTAGCCGACGAGGAGGTCTTGGCGATTACGAGAGCACAGTCAAAACGAGCAAATTATCCAGATCCCCGTACGGAGAAAGAAAGATTTCGGGAGGCCAAGACAAAAGTAGCCGAGGCAATGGCGAATGAAGGAAAGAACTATAAAGCTACCAGTACGTTGCTACAGTCGGAGTCGGAGAAGAATATCGTACGGCAGGTGCTTCACACAACCGTACCCATTAAGGTAACTGATCTTTTGCAAACAATGCCTTCTCTCAAAGTAGCACTTACCAATGCTATTGGAGAAAATCTTCCGAAGAGTTCACCAGAACGTACGCCAGAAGTGGTAGCCGAGACTTCGGATCCAATGCTCCTAGCAGTAAGCATCGGGAGGAAACCAGCCGTCGTCGAGATGGAAATCTTGGGCATGAAACTATCTAATACTATCGTCGATGGTGGTTCAGGAGTCAACGTACTGCCAGAAGAGACTTGGAAGTGCCTGGGTAAACCGACTCTTTGGCCCCCGACATTCCACCTCGTGGGAGCAGATCAACATGGCATCAGGCCGTTGGGTATACTGATGGAGCAGAAGGTCTCGATCGGCACGCAACTATTCCTGTTGAATTTTGTAGTCATCCCAATGGAGAAGAAGGCGTACGATGCACTCTTGGGACGGGGATGGCTGATTGCTGCCAAGGCAACCCACAACTGGAAGCGGAATACGCTCTCAATAGAAAATCGAGGGAGGAAATACACCATTGATCTGAAGAACCAGGCCGTCAGCGAGGATTTGGCATCCTCGGCATCTGAATCCGGAGGAGACTCGGACGACGAGGAGAGAAAGACAATGGAACCAGATGAAGAAGGGGTATTGGAGATCGGCAGTTGCTCCGAAGATGAGACCAGTTCACTGAGCGGATTGTTTCACTGGCAAATGGAGGATTATGAAGTCTTCCACCCGGATTGCCACATGCTGCAGGTCAGGGAGGGGGAAGAAGAAAAGGATAATGGCTCGACCAGTGAGACATTTCCACATGAGTACGGAGAATATAAAGAAGGTACGGCCGAATTAGATGTAACTCCAGCCCACAAGTTCGAGCAGGACAAAATCATAAAGTACGAGGAACCAACGTTGAAAAAAGTCAACCTCGGGGAATTAGCCAAACCGAAGGAGATTTTGGTCGGTGATGACTGGGACCCTGTCCTGAAAGCGGCGGCATTCAGAATCTTCATGGAATACAAAGACGCTTTCGCCTGGACGTACAAGGATTTGAAAGGCATCCCACCGGAGTTATGTGTGCATAGGATTCCTCTCGTACCGGGAGCCCAGCCCGTACGGAAGCGACCGTACAGAATGAACAAAAATTATGCCGCCAAAGTACAGGAGGAGATCGAGAAGATGCTGGAAGCCGGCATCATTTTCAAGGTGGAAGTGAGCGAGTGGGTATCGCCGATTGTCATATCATTGAAAAAAGAGAAGGAGCAAATTAGAATCTGTGTTGACTTCCGTAGCCTGAATGCAGTGACTATCAAGGATCCATTTCCCATTCCTTTCACCGACTCGATTCTGGAAGAAGTTGCCGGGCATGAAATGTACTCCTTTCTTGATGGCTTCTCGGGTTACAATCAGATTAGTATCGCCGAGGAAGACAAATTGAAGACCACATTCGTCGTCGAGGATGGGGTGTATGCATACAACCGTATGCCATTTGGATTATGCAACGCACCAGCTACATTCTAGAGAATAATACTCCACATCTTTGATAAAATGTCGGTAGGTAATTTCAAAGCCTTCCTGGATGATTGGTCGATTTATAGCGATAAGGAAAAACATTTGAAAGCTTTAGGCGAGTGCATGGAACGGTGTAGAGCGGCCCGCCTTGCCTTAAATCCGAAAAAATGCAGATTTATGGTGCCGCAGGGGAAGTTGCTCGGACACATCGTGTGCAAAGCTGGGTTGAAAACGGATCCCGACAAGGTGCGAGTCATCGTACAGATGGAAGCCCCCGAGAATGTCACTGGAGTGAAATCTTTCCTCGGCCATGTGGGATACTACCGGAGGTTCATTAAAAATTTTGCCCAAGTATCGTACCCTCTCGACCTACTGACGAGGAAAGGTCAACCATTTGTGTGGGCCGAAGAACAGGAGAGGGCATTTCAGGAACTGAAGGATCGGCTGATCAGCTCACCCATATTGATGTACCCGGACTGGGACAAGGAATTCCACGTACACGTAGACGCTTCTAATTTTGCCATCGGAGCAACCCTAGCACAAGTGGGAGCGCACGGGCTGGATCAACCAGTATTCTTCGCCAGCCGGCTACTCTCAAAGGCAGAAAGAAATTATAGTACGACCGAGCGGGAGGCACTGGGAATGGTGTACGCCGTACAGAAGTTCAGGCATTACCTCCTCGCCACACCGTTCACTTTTTACGTGGACCACCAAGCTCTGATGTACCTGGTAAACAAACCAATTATTCAAGGACGGGTGAGTAGATGGTTGTTGTTGCAAGAATTTACGTTCACCATCATCGTACGGCCAGGGAAAAGCCATGTTATTGCCGACCAACTATCTAGGATCCGGTCGGGTGAACCTGCAGAGGATGGGGTGAACGAAGACTTTCCGGATGCACATTTATTTCAAATTGCAATATTGCCGTCATGGTACGAGAAGATTGGCGACTATCTGTCCACATCCACATTTCCAAGTGATATGCCACCAGCCGAGAGGAGGAAGATCGTACTGAAAAGCAAGACATTTCAATTGATCAATGGGCTACTCTACAAGATGGGACCCGACCAGATCCTTCGGAGGTGTGTCGTCGAGGAAGAAATACCTGGCGTACTGAAAGAGGCACATGAAGGACTGGCTGGCGGCCATATGGGACCTGATGCTACAGCAAGGAAAATCCTCTTGGCAGGTCTATGGTGGCCGACGATGCACACTGACGCCAAAGAATGGGTGGTAGGCTGCGACACCTGCCAAAGGGTCGGAAAACCATTGAAGCGGGATTTCATGCCACTGCATCCCTCACAGCCTCAGGAGTTGTTCGAACGATGGGGTTTGGACTTCATCGGACCGCTGAAGGTGAGTCACTTGCATCGATGCCGATATATTGTGGTCGCTACAGAATACCTGACGAAGTGGGCTGAAGCTCGAGCGTTGCCAGACAATACAGCACAAAGTACGGCAAGATTCATCTATGAGCAGATAGTAACAAGGTACGGCATCCCCATGCGGATCACGAGTGATCGGGGAGGGCACTTTGTTAATCATGTTATCAGGTTAATGACGACAGAGTTCCGAATCTTTCACAACCTGTCCAGTCCGTACTACCCGAGAGCTAATGGCCAGGCAGAGTCGACAAATAAGGTGCTCGTGTCAGTGATTCACAAATCATGTGGTGTGGAAGAAGCTGACTGGGAAGAAAGGTTACCGGCCGTACTATGGGCATACCGTACGACGTACAAGGTAACAACTGGCCACACGCCTTTCCAGTTAATGTACGGTCAGGAGGCGGTGATGCCGATGGAATATATGGTACCAAGTCTGAGGATAGCCGTGGAGAACCGATTGGGCGATACTGAAAGCTTGAAAGAAAGACTATACCAACTGAATAAGTTGGACGAGAGAAGAGTGATGGCACAGTGGGCAACGGAGAACATGCAACGGCGACGGAAATATTGGCACGACAAGCATCTCCGGCGAATGAATTTCCGACCAGGACAGTTAGTTCTGAAGTATAACGGCCGTAACGAGATCAAGCCGGGGAAGTTTAAGGTTCGTTGGTTGGGACCGTTCCGAGTTCGGGAAATAGGTGACAATGGGTCTATAAAATTGGAAAATCTCGATGGGTCATTGATATTGGAGGCAATCAACGGATCGAAGCTAAAGCCATACCAGGAGAGAAAAGAGAAGAATACAATTGCCATAAACATGTTGGGATATGCAACAAAGGAAGATTGGCCTGTACAAAGTGAAGGGCCGAGAAAACAAGACTGGGGACTAGGAGGTCCTGGTTATGTCGCAGACAATGTCAGGGCAGAATCAGGGCGAGATCAAATAAATGAAGAGAGGTTGGCAGAGAAGCGGGTAGAAGGAATTGCAGTACCACGAATACACAAACACTTGACCAATGCAGTATTCGGAACCCCTGCATTGTGGCGTCGGATGGGGGGACATTGGCACTATGTAGCCCCTTATGAAGGAATAAGACAGGGATATATAGCCAAGGAATTGGACGCGGAAGCCCAAGCAGAAAAGGAGAACCAGGCAGAAGAACACGATGAACTGCAAAAAGATGACGAGGAAGAATGGACTGATGAACAATGGGATGCTTATTTCGAGAAGAAGGCCCCTTGTTTAAAGGCGGTGTTGAGGACAGAAGATACGTTCGTGTCAACGGTGGATGGATATACAGACGATCTCCTGAAACAAATGCGTCGAGAAAGAAGAAAAATACCAAGGGTTAGGAAGATCGCAACTCAAGATGGAC
>VDFB02359380.1:0-22532 GCA_007258455.2 Sequoia sempervirens
TTATTCATTTTCAATAGAATGGTTGTTATGGCTATTTTCTTGTTGTTATTGAGCTAAAAACTAAATTAGTACTATTTTTTTTATACAAAACTATATGAGGTGCAAACAACTTAGAAACAATAAAAAAATCATCACAAGCTACATGTATTCATGTGAACTCTATTTCCACATAGCCCATTGCTGCAAATTCCTATACAAAATAACATATTCATGAGAAAAAATTGGTAATCATTTTTGAATTTGGACAAATTAATAACCTGATTAGAGGACATTTTCTTGATAGGATAGATATATTACAAAAGAAAGATAGGATAGATATGTTACAAAAGAATGTATTTGTTGCATGTTGTATGGAAATAAGGATGTTACCTGATCAGTCAAGGGGTTGCAAGTTCTTCCGTTGAGCATAATTGAAGCATATGCTCCTTTATCCACTCAATCATTGGTTGCAAAAAAATAGAAGACTTTATCTATATCCATTCCAACTTGCATCTCCTATCACATAAGGAAGATGACTACAAGGAAAGGGAAACAAAATTGGGATGTAACCCCTCAATGTGCCAACTTGGATGCATCTATTGTAGAGTTTGTCAAAGTGCAGAAGATGATGAGGTTCCTACATATAATGTACCCAGTGGAAGTGGCATTGCATTAGCTTGTGGTTCAAATCATGTTGAACCAAGAGATTACTTTGATCTAGATGCTTTTAATAGAAGATTGAAGACCAAAATACAAATATTCTACTATATTATTTTCACATTTTGTAATTGGAATGATTTTCATTTGAATCTTGACTTTGGAGTCTTGAACAAATATGACTTAATATTAAAATTTTGAGGTATCAATTGAATGTTAATATTATCTTTATCACAACCATTGATCAATGATGAATTATCATACTATCATAGATTCAAATGTTATTATTATTATATGATATATCAAATAAATTTTCAATTCTGTATGATATATATAATACAGTTGTACCTAGCCATACTGTAACCAAGAAAAAAAAGTGTTGTACTAGGATACCTAAACCCTATACCCATACCTGATCCCATACCAGAACCAACAACTTAGCATATCAATTAATCATTAATGCAATATATACAAAAAATTACATCTTTTTTGTCATATCTCATACCTTCAAATTTGCTCCTTCAAGATTAGCACCTAATAAGTTGGCACCAGTGAGATCAACACCCTGGAATATGAGGTAGTTTATCAATATTAGAAGGAAAAATTCTCTCTATAGAGGAAATAAGAACATCGTCAGTTACAACCAATGCAGAAACAAAAATGCTCCAAATGGGTTGAAGTACATAAAATAGGTGACTCTATCAAAGCAATTCAGAAACCAACCAACCTCAATGCCCATGCAAATTTGCATAGATTATACAGATGCAAATCTAATGAACTCATGGATGGCATTAAAGAAATAGATTGTGAAACATTTACATAAGTCCTCCAAAGATAATAATATTATGACTTCATTTTTTGTATTTATTTTCCATTGCAAAAATTAGTTCATCTTTACTTTGTGGCATCAAGCATTTTATTTTGAAGTATAGATATAGATAGATATCGTGCGAGCTCAAAAGGAAAGACATTATCAGTCAAGAAAAGGATTAAGTCATGACGATGCTTCTTTCAAAGCCTACACAATAAGGCATGGACTCCCTCACAGGTGGCTCTCAAGTAAGATAGGGGAATATTAAAAGGATGTGAAAATACATTTTTGACAAGAATCTACTTTGATTATGAAAAATGTTCAAAAAAAATCTATGGCTTCATACTTTTAGCACAGTGTTATCAGATAAAACAATATAAAGGTATAACCTCTATGAACTATTGTTTACAAGGGCATATATATTGATATAAAAATGAAGTTATTATCCTGATGTACATAGATGAAAAAATCAATTGCATTATCAAGATTTAAAATAATTTAGTTTCACACCATCCAACAAAAATGCTTCTCTAGTCTAGATAACAAATAGAAGGACCTGAATTTGTTCTTTGTTTCCTGTGGTTATGATTGAAATGGTTCAAAAATCTTCCTTCTTTATGCTCTTCTTGTGATTATAGGTTAGGAGAGCTAATAGGCAAGGAAGTGCTTGATTGTTGATTATGTACTGAAATTAAATGAAACACCATAAGATAAGTCAATGAAATAGTACAATGACATCATACACTTTCAAAAACAACAATTAATTATTGATATGAAAATCTAAAGAAAATTTCAATATAAACTTATACTCGACTCTCCAAATCATCACCATTTACAATATCGCCCACTGTTTGGAGAGCTAATATAAGGATAGATGGAGAGGGATGGTTGTAAGCATAAACATACATGCATTTTTTTTAAATATCCAAAACAAAGCAATTTTCCATGTTATAAACATGTATAACAATCCAAAAATGGAGCCACATAGATTAATTTGAGTCATACAATCCATTATATATATGGCGCCTTACAATTTAATATATAACTAGCATGGGAAATTATTGCCCAAGATATTGTTTAACATTGACGGGAAATAGAACACATACCTCTACCATAACAAACTAACTATTTACACTTACAATAGGAGGTCAACAAGCCTGTGATAGATACCATCCTCAATCACATCTTGAATTTTATCATTTGTCCCACCCGAGAGATAAGACAAAGCCCAACAAGCATCTACTAGAACTTCTTCATCATTCGAATGAATAAGCCACTCAAGCATAGGTAGAGAAGGCTTTGTCTAAGGAGAAAAAATAATTTAGCAAGTGCTTGAAACAAATAGTAATATAAAAAATATTCAAGTTAAAACAAGGAAAGACATGGGTGAACTGATATACTTGTCCAAACACTGGTTGTGGTTCCCCTCAGAATAAATTAGACAAAGCCCATGTTTCATTTCTCAACATTGAAAGCTTAGCATTTTCATTCAATTGAGCAAGAAGTGGCATGAGAGCACCATGAGAAAGAACTAGATCTCTACATTTTGGGGAGTCACCAAAATGGGGGCTTTGGAATAGGGTATGAACATCCATCAAAGCATAAATAATAGAGGAATTTTGTCAGATGTTGTAGTTACAACTATCCTAGTAGACATGCATGCAAAATGTGGAAGCATAGACAAGGCATGTGAACGGTTTGACATAATGCCTGAAAGAGATTCCATCTCATGGAATACGATGATTGCGGGATATACACAAAATGGGTTTGTTGAAAAGGCTTTAGAAACTTTCAAGCAAATGTAATTAGCAGGTGTGAAGCTAAATTCCACAACCTATGCTAGCATCCTCCCTGCCTGTGCCAAAATGGGAGCTTTGGAGCAAGGTATGAACATCCATCAGAGCATAATGGATGGGGAATTTTTATCAGATATTATGGTTGGAAATGCTCTATTAGACATGTATGCAAAATTTTCTATTCAAAATTACAACTAAAGTCCCATTGATAAAATTGATTGAAAAGCATCTATAGCTTTCAACAATATCACATTTTTTAAATCCAAAAACATGCATCACATTCCCATGTTTGTATACTATAGGATTAAAAAATAAAATTGAATTTCATGAAGTTTCTAACTGCCATAGTAACTGCATTAGAGTTTTTATATTTTTAAAAGTTGTAATAAAATTTCATAATTAATTATTTACTTGAAAAAATTACAAAAAAATATGCATCATATCAGACATGAGGTCCTCTACTTATATCTAAAATATTATAAAAATATATTATCATTTTATTGTATTAGGTGGCTCTATAGTATTAATCTACTTCTTATTTTTTTCCTAAAATCAAGTACTAATCGCATTGAAATTTCAAATTTTCACAAATAGATTTTTTAAAAAACCTAGTAGTTTAGAAACTACATTCAATTTTAAGCTACATATTCTATTCTCACATATTTTGAAATAATATAGATAACTTATTCAAATTTTACTGCCAAGTTGCCTAACTCTTTGATTTTTCTAATTTTTGCCACTCTATGGTCTATTTTTCCATGATGATCCTGCACATACCCTTTAACAACTTGAAAATTATTGACTAAAATAGACTAAGTTCCTTCAAATATTAGTACAAGACCATCTCATCACCAAACTATCCTCAATGAGCTATAATAGCTTTTACAAATACAAACTTTAGAATAAAAGGCACAAGCCACCAACTCTAAACCTGAGACCTCTCCATTAGGGTTAACTCAACATAATTCAACTTATCACAAACCACAAGAACACTAGTTTCCTCATTTGGTCATAGTTCCTTCATAAATTGAATGCAAAGCTTGTAGGTCTGCAAAATGGTCTGTCAGAGCTTTTCTCCCAGGATAAACACATTTACCCAAAACTAACCACACCTTTAGATACCTTTTTAGCTTAGTTAAAACATATGTCAAAGTAGGGTATAGGTCCTTTGGACCAAATGATTCAAAACTAACTGTCTCAATCACAATTATGCCTCTTTAGGCCTTGGCTACCACAGGGGTCTTTAGTTTCTTCTATCTCCAAACCCAAACTCTCACAACCAATAGTTGGATCACTCTTTATTTGGTCTGCACAAGCTTATTATTCCATGAAAAGTCCACTTCTAAAGGTATTTTTATAAACCCTAGACCCTAACCTCCATCTTTACTCATAAAACCCTATTTTCATACTAGAGCAGTGATTATTCACCACACTAAACTCATCCTCTTGATCTGTAACCTCTGAAATATGAGAATAGATACTATAAAAGGTAAACTCACCAAAAATTGAGAGCTTTCACTGGATAAAATAGAAGGAATACAATTTCATCAACATAATGGTCACATGTATAGAGGGCCCTTACTTCCTCAGAGTAGTTGATTATTCATGACATTGCAAGGATACAAATTATCAATTCTAAATCCTTAGAGATGCTTTGAGGAGGTTGGGCTAGAGAATGTGTGCAAGTAGTGAGAGATGTGGCATATGTGTAGATATTTATAGGGAATTTGATTGAGGCTGCCACATGAATTTCTTGATCAAAACCTCTAAAATTGTTTAATTGGATGCCAATATCTTCAACAAAAACTCAAATGTAGAGATTGAGCAATACAAGAACACATAAAAATAGGATTTAGTTTCAACAACACAAATGACTCAGTAAATTAGAAGAGGGGTGTTACAAAACTACAAGATCCACTTCACTACAATGTACAATACAAAATCTGCAATTAATTTAGTAAAAATACTTCAATTTACTTCATCTACACTATACACAAGACATTGTAATCTAAATAAAATAGTTACATTCAAAGAAACAATAAAAACTTAACACCTATTATAATATTAGTCCTTAGTGTTCCTAGTGTTCCACCATTCCATCACAATGGGCCAATTATACTTCTCATGCAATCTCAAGTTAGGATCCTTACTATGAATTGTTTTTTTTATTTGTCCAAGCATGTTGTTAAATGTTTCAAAAATCTCTTCAAGACTAGGAGATTCAGTATATCTAATGACCTACATAACAAGTGAGATAAAGAAACACACATATCTAAAACAATATCAATAAAACATAAGATTCAAATGACAAAGAGAATACTATTACGAAAATAAAAATAAAAATTCAAGTTATAAACATTAATAAATTGATAATTTAATAATAAAATCAGAAATTATTTGAATTAATGAAGCACAAAATGATTGATTGCATGAATGAAATGATTGATTGTAGAATGTGCACAAAATGGATTTTGCAAGGAGCCTCTCAAAATCTTTGATTTAATGAAGCACTCTGGAACACATCCTAACATTCTATTTTCAATGGAATCATGGAGGTTATTTAAACTTTTACACCCTTCTATGTTCAAGTGTTGCAGCTGTGAGAGGTTGCCAATGAATTAGGGAGGCTATTTAAATCTATACACCCTACCATGTTCAAGTGTTGCAGCTATGACATGTTTCCAATGGAATCAAGGAGCTTATTTAAACATCCACACCCTTCTATGTTCAAGTGTTGCAGCTATGACAGGTTGCCAAATGAATCAGGGACCTTATTTAAATGTCCACACCCTTCTATGTTCAAGTGTTTCAGTTGTGACAAGTTGCTAATGGAATCAAGGAAATTATTTAATTAGGGAGCTTATTTAAATGTCCACACCCCTCTATGTTCAAGTGTTGTGTTGTAGCTGTGATAGGCTGCTAATGAAATCAAGGAGATTATTTAAACTATGACAATATTTTACTTTTAGGTGTTGCAGTTGTGATAGATTGTCAACAGAATCAAGGAGGTTATTTAAACCTTTAAAATTTCCTATTATATTCAAGTGTTACAGTTGTGAGAAGTTGAAAATGGAATTGGGGAGGTTATTTAAACCTCTGCAACTTTCTATTTTCAAGTGTTGCACATGTGACATGATGCTAATGGAATCAAGGTTATTTAAACCTCTACAGTCTTCTATGTTCAAGTGTTGCAGCTATGATAGGTTGCCAATAGAATCAAGGGGGTTATTTAAACTTTTACACATTTCTATATTCAAGTGCTATAGTTGTGACACGTTTCCAATGGAATGAGGGAGGCTATTTAAATCTATACACCCTAGACCATGTTCAAGTGTTGTAGTTTTGACAGGTTGCTAATAGAATCAAGAAGGTTATTTAAATGTTCACACCCTTCTATGTTCAAGGTTGCAGCTGTGATAGGTTTCCAATGGAATCAAGGAGGTTATTTAAACCATGACAATATTTTAGTTTTGAATGTTGCAGCTGCAATAGATTGTCAATAGAATCAAGGAGGCTATTTAAACCTTTGAAACTTCCTATTATGTTCAAGTGCTACATTTGTGATAGGTTGACAATGGAATTAGGGAGGTTATTTAAACCTCTGCACAACTTACTAATTTCAAGTACTACAGACATGATAAGTTTCCAGTGGAATAAGGAAGGTTATTTAAACCTCTACAATCTTCTATGATCAAGTGTTGTAGTTGCAACGGGTTTCCAATAGAATCAAGGAGGTTATTTAAAATTTTACACCCTTCTATGCTAAATTGTTGCAGTTGTGACAACTTGCCAATGGAATCAGGGAGCTTATTTAAACCTCCACACTCTATTATATTCAAGTGTTGCAGCTATGATAGGTTGTCAATGGAATCAATAACCCTACTCTTACAAAGCAATGAATTTCTTGCTAATCCTATAATGAAATTTCTTGTTCTTTGAGTTTTAGATACAAGAGAAAGTGATATTTAGTAATTGCATAACTCTCTTAATAATGATGTAGGATAATTGATTATGTACAACAATTCCTGAAACATTTTCAAAAGAAAAAAACTTACGATGTGGCATCTATATTTGGCATAACTTCAGAAGCCTTTCTCTTATCATATTTGTCTCATGTTACAAGGAAACAAAGTAGAAAAAAAATCACTTCAATGACATAAATAAATAGAAAATATAATACAAAAATTATCTAAATATGATGCAGAGCACGAAGGAAGAAATCAATTATCTCATTCTTATTTGATAAAACTCAAAGCATATTCTTGACTATCCTTGTAATTAAGGCACATTTTCCTTCACAAGGCTCAAACACTCAAAATTGTAAATCAAAGTTCCAATACCTTAACCAACTCACAAACCACCTTAATCACCCTTATCTCATCCAAAAACAACAAACAAAAAATCTACCTTTCAATTCTTATCAATTTATTATGACTGTCCTCACTTATGCATTCATGGCACCATAAGTCATAAAGCTACAAACTTTAGTGTTCAAACCACAAAAAATCATCCCATGACCTGAGAGACCTCCATTAAAGTTGACATTGCCAATATCAAACACTTCTCAAGACCCCAAACACTAACCACTCACTTGAATTATACTTTCTTCATAAACCGATTGCAAGCTTGTAGGTCTGCCAACTTTATCAGTTAGAAAGTTGTCCCAAACTATACATCAAAACCCCAAACAAATCATACATTTGAATATCTTTTATGCTTACCAAAAACATATCCAACATTTGGTATTAAGTCATTCACAACTTATACTTCAAGTCTTGTTGTTTCAATCAATAATTAGGCCTAATTAGGCCATGGTAAAAACAAGGTTTATTGTATTTTCTATCTCCAACCCTAAAATTTCCTGATAAATGCTTTGAAAAAGTCAATTTATCTATTAAATCTTAATTAATCGACAAATTTCATTTTCCAAAGGTCTTTTATCGAACCCTAGGTTGTGACTGCCTTCACTGCCCTATTTTAGACTATATACTTAGAAATTACAGTAAAGAATTCAATCTATAATGCCACAAATCTTATAACATTGAACCAAAACCATTAGAATATGAGATTTTATATATAGAAGAATAGTGACACCAAAAACAAGATGATTTGGCCAATAGAATAAAAATAAACAAAATTGACTTAATTCATTGTTAACCCTAGTAAGGGTTTTATACTGTTAAGAGAGAAATGCTGATATCTAACTCAAAAGATCACCAAAATGCATGCAACCAAGTCCATTGAGAAGGTGATTGAACCTCTTAACATTTCCAAACACTTAGTTACATGTAAGAGGTCGTACAAATCTATACACCTGTAGAAAACAATGATTTTCTGAAGAAATGTGTAGAAAAATAGAGCTTTTATTCATTCCAACTTAGGTATACAATCACCCACACGTACAAATGCATAGAAAAACCCTTTTTAAATGAATTCCAAACTGTCTCATTGGTTTCTAACTGATTTCTAACTATCAAATGACTTTTCATCCTCCTAAGTTTGCCTTAATTTTGCAATTTTACAACTTTAATGACAACCTTTTTGCACTTTTTGCACTCTTTAGACCTAATAAACACCAAGTGACCTCATAATTACCTAAATATGCACAAAATAGCTTATTTAACCTTATTACAAGGTCAAGAAACAAAGCTTGATCATTCTTTCAAGAATTTACATGATGAAAACATGGTTTACAATGGTGCTCTTGCACCAAAGTATTATCTTAACTAGAATAAAGTAATTATCAATGTTCCCTTTAAATATAAATGTGCCTTCTCGACACTTAGGTACATATTTTCCAAGTTGGTATATCTAGAGTAGCATTAATATATCAGTAATGTGGACACAAAAGCTTAAAATGCTAAAATTAAATAAATATAAAATGAGACCATTTTTAAAAGTAAAGATCTGCACCTACAAATGTATTTTTACATGATAGATAGTGAGATATTGAAAACCCATAACCCTAAGTACACCCTTAGGTGTGGCTCCTATGAAACATCAATAGCTAAGTATTAGAATACAATGCAAAGAAGTTGGCAAGTTGGAATATGCAGTTCAGAAGTCAAATGAAGACATTATACAATGTACTCTATAAACAACTAGATAGTAACCATTAACTACCTACCATTATCTTCAACATTAAGTGCATAATTTGAAACCTTGAGAAACTACAAGCCAAAAAGCAAATGAGAGAAAAAGAGACCACACACAAACTAAGACCACAATTTTCCGAAACCATGTGAGAAATAGGAGGAAGATACTAAACAAATTTGACCAATGGATCTCAATTGACATGATCTTGTTTGGTAGATATAATCTTAAGTTTTTAGAAGCATCATTTGATGTTTTTTATGCCAACATGCAAACAATGCTTGAAAACTCGAGAAAATACAAACTAAAAAGCAAATGAGACAAAAAGAGACTATACACAAACTAAGACTATAACTTTCAGTAACCTTGAGAATTAGAAGGAAGATAATAAACAAATTTGACCAATGGATCTCAATTGATATGATCTAGTCTACTAGATATAATCTTTATAAGCACCATTTGATGTTTCTTATGCTAGTACTTAAATTATGCACATCTCAATAAATATATGTGACACATAGTCTCACATCAATAGTTACCCTATTTTTCTATGTATGGATATCTTTGTACAACTTTAAACTTCCTTTGTTTATTGTAAATTGTATATATTTTGATTAGATTCAACCCAAAATTCAGGTCCACAAATATTAATAAAAAAAGGGGTTCTTAAAGAATTTCCAAAAGCAATTAAAGAGTTGACTGAAGAGGGGGACAATCCTAGGAGGTAGACAATTCCCCCTAGAACCTCTCCTCACATTCAAGCTTAAGGAATTGTTGGTAGTAAAATTGGTAAATGTGAGCTTGGCTCTAAGACTTGTGTTATGAGTGAGGAATGTTGGAGAGCCCATAAGTAGAGAAGTAATGAACTCCAACATATAAGTGTGCAAGGTAAATTCAATAATAAAATCATTGAGTTATTCATTTGAAGAAGAATTAGGGGACAAGAAACATATAAGTTATACCATTTTCTTCAATGAAAACAATGCTTTCCAATTAGATGTTTCTTTTAATAAGGAATACTACATGATTATTTTATGGAGAATGTTAAGTCTAAGAAAAATGTGCAATATAGCCAGAGTTGGAGCCTCTACAAAGTGCATCTATATATCAAAAGCTAACCTCCATGCCAATATAAGGATTTGGCATATAACTACAAATCACTCAACCATTAACTAACCAAACCAGGCCCTTATATACTAAAATTGGCCAAAGTACCAAGGTCATTTAGACAAAAATGTCTCTTAACAGATTGAAACCTAACTTTCCTATTCGAGTTTGAGTACAAGTTTGGGATTCAAGTTTGCTACAAGATGGGGTTTTTTTCTCCCAAGTTTGACTTATCAATTAAATTTAGTTCCCAAGTTAGAATTCCAACCCACATCCTTCCAATTCAAATTGACTTATCAATTAAATAGCTGGGGCTATCCCACCATTTATCTATAATTTCCTCTTTTTAACTATAGTATTCTTTCTGGGACAGTACAGGCCATGGGAATCATATTAGAGCTGGGATCCAATAGCTATAATATATCTACATACTAAATCAACAGTAATTGGAAAACTGAGAAAAGGGTAATGTAGCTTCTTCAGTATGTCTTTTAGTTTGGATTTACATTTTTAGTGATGATCTAGATGCATGATCCTGCACCACAATATTTGTAAACAACAGTGAATTGATTTTAAATGATTATGTTTTCTACATGCAGTGTTGTTGTAATGGTGAAAGCTTTATCTAATGCTAAAGGGGAGAAATTGATATTAGCTCTTTTTTCAGGATATTGCAAGCTACCTGCTTCTTGCTTGTGGTGCCGTATACATTATTGGCGTCTGCATTCAATTCCCACTTATGCAAATTTGTATTGATAGTTAAGCTATTGCTACGATGTAAGTATATTTCTCTACTGTTTACAACTTCATTGGGATTTTGAATGTGACAGGGACTACTGCGTTGTGGGTCTTTTGCAATCCACAATAAGGCGCTTTCACTTCTCCATTTTGGTGGGCATCGAAAATAAAGTCTTGAGGAAGGTTTTAAAGTATGTTTATTAAAAGGAAAATTATGGCCATTTTAGCTGGCTATGTGACTCACTTCTCCATTTTGGCAGGCATTGAAAATAAGGTCTTGAGGAAGGTTTTAGAGTATGTTTATTAAAATAAAAATTATGGCCATTTTAATAATGAGCACATTTTGACTTGTTAAACAAATAAATAAATAAATAAACAAACAAACAAATATATATATATATATATATTACTAGCAATTGCACCTTGGTGTGCAATAGGTACGTCAAAGAGGTATGAAATGTCAATTACATAAAATTTTGGTGTATTTTTTCAAACATATGTGTAGTACATAAGGTCAATTGGTAGGTCATTTAGCAAATGATGTTTATGTAACAAAGGTCTCAATTAGAATTCACTCAATAAATATATACTTTAAATATAATTTTTCATTAGACAAAATTATATATTTGTAATAGTAAATTTATTATAGGAGTTCAGTTTATTTTTTCTCTATCCACCTCTCTGTATCTTATCTATATATCCCTCTCCATTTTATGTCTAAGTAACGATTCAATTAGGGTTAGGTTTTATTATAAACCTTAGAGTTAGGGTTATAGTTGGGGTTCAACTAAGAGTACAATATTTAAAGTTACAACTCAATTAGGGTTATGATCCAACTATGGTTTCAACTCAATTAGGGTTACGATACAATTAGGGTTAGGGGTCAATTATGACTTTATTTAGGGTTTAATTAGGGTTAATATTAGGGTTAGGGTTAGGGTACAATTTGGGTTAGGGGTAGGGTTAGGGTTAGGGTTAGGGTTAGGGTTGAATTAGGTTTAGGATTAAATTAGGGTTAAGGTTACAATTCAATTAGGGTTAATTAGGTTTTGGGTTACTCTTCTACGATTAAGCTTGTGCTTCAGGTTACAACTGGGTTTCATATAAGGTTATGATCAATATTATTATGATTGGGGTGCAATTAGGGGTTAATTAATATTAGGGTTACATTACAATTAGGGTTTAATTAAGATTGAATTATGGTTATGACTAGGATTCAATTATTCTTATCATGATTAGGGTTAGAAAAGGGTTAATGTTCAATTAGATTTTATTATGATAAATGTTAGGATTCAATTAGGGTTAGGTTTCAAATAGGATTAGACATGAATTAAAGTCACAATTAGAATTTGAGTTCAATTAGGGTTAGAGATAGGATTAGATTTAGGGTTCAATTAGGGTTAGCATTCAATCAAGGTTTAATTAGGGTTAGAGTGCAATTTGGGTTAAGATTTAATTAGGGTTAGCATATTACATTAGCATTCTTCAATTAGGGGTAGAATTAGGATAAAGCTTAGGATTAAAGTTCAATTAGGGTTATGATTAGGGTTACGTTTAATCTTAAGATTAAAATTCAATTAGGGTAGGGTTTAATTAGGGTTCTAGGATAAATCTTGGGGTTAGCATTAGGGTTAAAGTTAATTAGGTTTAGGGTTCTAAAATAAATCTTAGAGTTAGCATTAGGGTTAAGGGTCAATTAGGGTTTGGGTTATGGTTTGGATTTAGTTAGGGTTAGGGTTCAAATAGGATTATACTTAGGGTTTAATCAGGGTTAGGTATATAGTTCAATTAGGTTTACTATTAGGGTTAGGGTACAATTTGGGTTAGGGGTAGGGTTAGGGTTAGGGTTGAATTAGGTTTATGATTAAATTAGGGTTAAGGTTACAATTCAATTAGGGTTAGTGTTCACTTAAGGTTATGATTAGTGTTAGATTTAGGGTTTCTTCAATTAGGGTTAGGGTTTTGTTAGGGTTAGGGTTAGATTTTAAGTAGGGTTAGGGTTATGATATAACTAAGGTCCAATTTGGATTAGGGATTAATAGTAATTCCAACCCTACCCTTAACACTAACCAAAGCCTTATTCCTAACCTGAAACCTATTATAATTATAATCCAAACCCTAACCCTAACCATAATTCCACCCCTAACCCTAACATAATTCTCACACTAAAATGAAAATTATGGCCAAGATTTTAATAATGAGCACATTTATTTAGTTATTTATTTAGTCATTTATTTAGTCATTTTTATTTGTCTGATATTAGTCATTTATTTAGTCATTTAGTTGTGATTTTACCCAATGACAAAATTAGTCACTTATAAATGACCAAATTAGTCATTTATTTTCAAGATACTACTAGTGTTAGTCACGTGACTAAAAGTTTTGATCAAGTAGTCATTTATTTACTTAAATTCTACTAGTGTTAGGTGTCAAAATATGCTTAAAAGTTGCAAAAAGAAATTTGTAAATGTTGTCAAAACAAAAAATTAGCAAATTGCAACTTATTAGGAAGTTGGAGAGTCTTGGAATTCAAAGGGTAGTTATGAACGTTGGGGGTGGTTGGTTTTGAAAGGAAAATGTATAAAAATCCTCTCAAAGGCTCGAACAGGTTGTTGAAGTTTTTATTTGAGAACATTCATATAAATACAACAAGCAATTTTGTAAATTACTCTATTTTCCTGAACTTTCTTAGTTTTGTACGGCCCATACAGTCTTTCTAATGCCTTGAAATTCATTGGATTTTGTAGGGGCATGTTCTAACTCACATTTGAATCAGGTTTGAAGACTTTTCATTCAGATTTGTTGGAGATTTCTTTATTTCCCTGAAATTGCCCTGTTGCACAAAATAAGGGTTTTGATTGAAGATTAAAATCATGAATTGATCAATCCACCTACTGTTAGCCCCTGTAACTTGGTGGATTGATCTATTTAATGTAGGGATTTTTTTTTTTTAAGCTTTTGAAGGCTGAAGGAATAATTTGTAAACAAGTGGGTGATGCCCTAGGGCAGAGTGATATTGTTTTCTATGTGAAATGTAGGTGTCTATGTTGGGTTTTGACAAAATAGTGATGGAATCGACCATATAATGTTTTTGTGAGCATGTGCAGGGTATGTGGAGTTTTTTGGATGCCTTGAATTGGATTGGAAAGCTCGGGTATATGGAGATTGAATAAACCCTTTTGTTTTGTGTGTGAAAGGAGGGTCTCTTGGTGTAGAATATTAGATGGTCTAAATTTGAAAATAGGTGAGTGATTCTAAAATTTTGTGTCACAATTTAAGACTGTCTAGGGGTTTGGGGTGTTTTTCAAGTGTTTGAAGGGTATTTCCTTTGGAAATTAAGGCTAATTGAGTAGCTTATAAGTAGGGAAGTTTATTGAAACTTGATGTTGGGTCAAATAAACCCTATGAGATCTTTTGGTATGTTGTTTAAGAGTTTGTGGTGAGTCTTTGTGGAGTTTGATAGGCCACTGTATGACCTTCTCTAAAAGATATCTCCATTGGTTGGTTATTGAGGGCTACAAGCTATAAGAAGAGTTATTGTGTCTTAGTTGAGGGATTTGTGTTGTAAGGAGATATTTTCTGATTAAGTTGGTCATTTTCAAGTTGAAGAGAGTCTTTTACCCACCTTTCTTGCATCAGGTGGTATCAGAGCCCAATTATTAGATCCTTTGTTGGTGATTTGATTGGTTCTTGTAGGTTGGAAGGTGAAGAGGCAACATTGTCAAGATGCCTCCTAAAGGAAGCTTAGTTGCAAGAAAGATGGATGAGAAAGCTAGACAAATAGAATATTTGAGAAGAGAGATGGATGCATTGAAATCAAAGATTGGAGTGGATATGGATGAAAGTGATACTGAAGAAGAAGAGACTTCCAGTGAAGAGGAAGATATTGATCCAGATGATTTAAGGATGTTAAAGCTTTTGAAGGCTGTGAAGAAAAGATGGACATAGAAAAATGGATGTGCCTATGTATGGGGGAAAACTACATGGAGAAGAGCTCCTAGATTGGATTAGGGCTTTGGAAAACTATTTTAATAGTGAGGAGATTGATGAAGAACACAAAGTGAGGAAGGAAAAAACCAAATTGAAAGGACATGCTTTGCTATGGTGGAATTTTGTGCAAGATGAAAGGGAGATAAAATGAAAGAAAAAGATCACTTCATGGGAGAGAATGAAGGAAAAATTGAAAGGTAAGTTCCTCCCTTGTGATTACAATGTTCAATTACTTACAAGATTATAAAATCTTAGGCAAAAAGAACAAGATGTGCAAATCTATACTGAAGAATTATATAGGCTAAGTATAAGAACTAAGCATGAGGAGGATGAGGAAGAAAGAGTAGCTAGATATCTCAATGGCCTAAGATATAACATTCAAGATGAAATCAATTTGTTGGCACCAAATTCTTTGGAACAATGTTTTCAAATGGCAATTAGAGCAGAAGAAAAACTAAAGAGAAGACAAGAGAGGGAAACAAGAGGAAGAGGAAACACTTCTAGGGGAAGAGGTACATCTTCAACACCAAGAAAACCTAAAGAAGACCTTGAAGATGTTGATAAGAATAAAGAACAAGATGTTGCATCAAGACGTGGATGGAGAGGTGGAAGAACAAGTTTTAGGAAAAGGAGACATTTCAATGAGTTTCAAGAAGATTCTATAAATGTGGTGAGTTTGGTCACCTTTCATACAAGTACCCTGAGAAGAGTGGAAACACATCAAGTGGAGGAGAAAGGAAATATAAAAGGAGAGCCCAAATTTCTTATGAAGATAAAGCTGAAAGGTCAAGTTCTAATACTCTAGGTGCTACTCTTTAAGTTGGAGAGATGTTGATGATGAGAGGGAAAAACTTGAAGACATCCATGGAGAAAGAAAAAATTCTTGGAAAATCCTTGTTCAGGACTACTTGTAGATGCAAAGATAAGGTATTTAAAGTAATTGTGGATTCTAGATGTACTAACAATATGGTCTCTAGTGATATGGTTGAAAAATTGCATTTGGAAAGGGTAGCTAAACAAAAACCATACAAAGTGTCTTGGGTCACTAAAAAAAAACCATGTTGGTAAATGAAAAAGCTACTGTGGAGTTTCAAATTGGTCCCTATAGAGATACAGTTGTGTGTGATATTCTACCCATGAGTTGTTTCCATGTTTTGCTTGGGAGGCCCTGACAATTTGACAGGACTGCAATATATCATGGAAGACAAAACACTTATAACATTGAAAAGTATGGGAAGAGTTTTGTTTTAACTCCATTAGTTGAAGAGGAAAGTGAGCAAGGTGAGGTCATAATGATGGGAATAAAATAATATGTGAACAATGAGGAAGGTGAAAGCATGAAGTCTGCAGCCATGTTTAAGCCTAATATAGTTAGGACAAAGAATAGGAAGGATAAAGGAAATGTAAAGATAAAAAGGAAGAATGTTTTGGTGTGGAAAAGAAAAGAGGAGGGAATGGTGTCTCAAGTTGGTATAGAAAAGAGAAAGTGTGGAGTGCAAGGAAAAAGTGAGAGCATATTGATAGGGACAGTTATGTGCCCTTTGGTAATGGGACATGTGAAAATATAGTCTAGTTATGATGAAACAATAGTATGTGTGAATGGTAAGGTAGTGAACAAGATAATAAAGGTTTCTGATGTCGATAGGATAGTAAGTAAGGCATGTGAAATTTTGTCATAGACCACTAAATGCATTGGTAAAAACCTTTGTAAGGCTGTCAGAGGAAACAATGATGAGAGGAAAGGCACTGAGCAGGAACTTGCGCATGAAAGACAGAGGAAGATGATGGCAGTTGGTAAAAGCTTGAGTGCAGATGTACAAGGTGAATTATTAATAGAGTTTGATGGTGGAAGAGAGTAAATACACACCACATTAATGTATGGTAGAGTGGAGAATGGAACAAGTGAATACATTGACAAGGATGCCTATGATAGTGGTAAACTAATGTAAAGTGGAAATGTTAAAGGAAAGTGTGAAGGATAGAGTAATGAAGAATACAAAGGAAGGAAGACCACTTCAATATTTCAAAGGGACTTGGAAATGTTCCATGTTGGGTTGTGTGGTGCGGGAGCACCATTAAACAACTTTTTTCAATTTAGGATCATACCAAGTTGGCTCTAGGTTTTGATGAGTTTTGGTTCTAATAAGGTCAATCAAACCAATTTTCTTTTGTAAGTGAGTCATGGTTCCTAGATGGATAGAATGGAAGTTTTTTTGAGTCTATGATGATAAATAATTTCTAAAAGACCATTCATAATTTATGTTGGTGGTTTTGTGTATTAGGTGTCAAAATATGTAAGCAGTTGCAAAAGCAAATTTGTAAATGTTGTCAAAACAAAATATTAGCAAATTGCAACTTATTAGGAAGTTGGAGAGTCTTGGAATTCAAAGGGTAGTTATGAATGTTGGGGGTGGTTGGTTTTGAAAGAAAAATGTATAAAAATCCTCTCAAAGGCTTGAAGAGGTTGTTAAATTTTTGTTTTGACAACATTCATATAAATACGAGCTTTTTTTGTAAATTACTCGATTTTCCTGAACTTTCTTAGTTTTGTACGACCTATACAGTCTTTCTAATGCCTTGAAATTCATTGGATTTTGTAGGGGCATGTTCTAACTCACATTTGAATCAAGTTTGAAGATTTTTAATTGAGATTTGTTGGAGATTTTTTTTTTCCTGAAACTGCCCTGTTGCACAGAATAAAGGTTTTGATTGAAGATTAAAATCATGAATTGATCAATCAATCCACCTACTGTTAGCCCCTGTAACTTGGTGGATTGATATGCTTAATGTAGGGCTAGGTTTTTTTAAGCTTTTGAAGGCTGAAGGAATAAGTTGTAAACAAGTGGGTGATGCCCTAGGGTAGAATGATATTGTTTTCTATGTGAAATGTAGGTGTCTATGTTGGGTTTTGACAAAATGGTGATGGAATGGACCATGTAATGTTTTTGTAAGCATGTGTAGGGTATGTGGAGTTTTTTGGATGCCTTGAATTTGATTGGAAAGCCTAGGTATATGGAGATTGAATAAACCCTTGTGTTTTGTGTGTGAAAGGAGGGTTTCTTGGTGCAGAATATTAGATGGTCTAAATCTGTAAATAGGTGAGTGATTATAAAGTTTTGTGTCACAATTTAAGACTATCTAGGGGTTTAGGGTGTTTTTCAAGTGTTTTAAGGGTAGTTACTTTCAAAATTAGGGCTAATTGAGTAGCCTAGAAGTAGGGCAGCCTATTGAAACTCGATGTTGGGTCAAAGAAACCCTATGAGATATTTTGGTATGTTGTTTAAGAGTTCGTGGTGAGTCTTTGTGGAATTTGATAGGACACTGTACAAACTTCTCTAAAATATATCTCCATTGGTTGGCTATTGAGGGCTACAAGCTATAAGAAGAGTGATTATGTCTTAGTTGAGGGATTTGTGTTGTAAGGAGCTATTTTATGATTGAGTTGTTCATTTTCAAGTTGAAGAGAGTCTTTTACCCACCTTTCTTGCATTACCCTCCCTACCTCCCTCTATCCCTCTTTTTCCCTCCTTAGACCTATCTCTCTACCTCTCCCTCCCTCCCTAACCTCTCTAATTTATCTCACCTCTATCTCTCTCTCCCACTCCCTTCTCCCCTCTCCCCTCTCCCTCTCTATTGTAAGGAAGCTAAGGTAGCATAACAAATTCCTACACTAATCTTGAGAGGAGAATACTGCAAAAAAATTATAGATCTTTAACAATTACAAAAACTTAAACAAAAATAAACACAAATATCATACAATCACAACACAATGATTTAAGTGGGGAAAACCCTTTCAAGAGAAAAACCCCACACTCCAAAAGATGCCCAATATATTATTTAGAAATCACAAAGATTACAATATACTTGTAGAGCAAGATTCTCACAAGAGTATCACCACTCAATGATCTAGAGGCAGCATAGCTGCTATCAGAATCTTATAATGCATTGCAATAAATAATCATAATACAATAACCTCATAAAACAGGGTTGCTTTCTAGGGAAATTCAAACTAATAAAATATCAGTCACCGGATATGAGACATAATGATGAATAGTCCAAATTTAGAATAATAAAATATAAATAAAATTTTCCTTTTGAGGGTGTTTCCCCCAAGCCCCTACTAGGGTGTGCTACCCCTGGACCCCAATCAGGGGGATGATCCCCCTGGATCCCTCATTGGGGGGGATCCCACCCACACACCCCATTGTCATCGGCTAAATAGTACCTTATGTATCAACAATACCTTATGTAATTGCAAGGTTGAGACACATTTTCTGAACAAATCTCCCACTTTTTGAACACCTTGCAAGGACAATGGAAGGGAATCATCATCATGTCTTAATTGCTAGGGGCCAAAAAGGCCCATAGTCTTTGAACACCATCTGAACTTCTTTGTGCTCACATGCTTAGTTAAAGAATCGACAACATTCATCAAAGTCTCTACCTTAACCAACTTCACCCTATTATCTTCGACCATATCTCTAACAAAATTATATTGTACATCAATGTGCTTGGCCCTAGCATGAAATGTCGTGTTCTTGGCTAGACATATCACACTCTGACTGTCATAATAAATTGTCACTACACCTTTTTTTCAATATCTAAACATAATCTATTAATCCAAATGGCTTCTTTATAAGCATGAATAGCTGCCATATACTCTGCTTCAGTAGTGACAAAGCAACCACAACCTATTGCTTACTCATCCAACTAGTTGCACCACCAAATAAAGTAAACACATAAGCATTGGTGGGTCTTCTACTATCAACATCACCTACCTAGTCTAAATCCACATAACCATGAATATCAAGGGAAATATCATCTTTAGTCATATTACTGTGATAACATAAGGAATAATCTGATGTACCACCCAAATATATGAAGAATCTTTTAACTACATCCCAATGAACTCTATTAGGATTAGACATATATTTGGAAAGAACTCCCACTACTTGGGAAATGTCTAGTCTAGTACAAACCATAACATACATCAAACTTCCAATTGCACTCTGGTAAGACACTCTACTCATGTATTCCATCTCCAATGGGGACGTTGGACAATCTAAAATAGATAACTTTGTTCCAACTGAAATAGAAACACACAATGGTCTACAATCGTGCATATCAAGCCTCTGTAAATTTGAATTGAAATACTTACTTTGGCCAAGCCATAGCTTTTTGTTCACTCTATCTCTTCTAATTTCCATCCACAGATATGTTTAGCTGCATCAAGATATTTTTCATTTCCAAGCTTAACAACAAATTGAGATTTCCGGTTCTAAAATCATGCCTTTCCTTTTATTAGATACCTATCATCCAACATATAATGCGTAAATAGGAGCTTGATCACCATCGGTTTTATAATAAATACAATGAGTGCGATTTAGAATGCTCAAATCCCAAACTCAACACACATGTATCAAATTTGTAGTTACCCACATCCTAGGACTTTTAATCAAGCCATACAAAATTTCTTCAATTTACACAAACCAATTTACTTTTAACTTTCACCACATAGTGCTCTAGTTGTGTCATATAAATATCCTCCTCCAAGTCACCATGAAGGAAAAAAGTTTTCACATCCATTTTCTCAACCTCTAAATCATAAGCATCAGCAATATAAAGAAAAAATCTAATGGATGTCATTTTTGTGACAGGAGAAAATATCTCACCATAATCAACACCCTCAACTTGAGACTAACCTTTTGCAACCAACCTTGCTTTGTATTTCTCAATGCTTCCATCAAAACCAATCTTTTTCTTGAACACCCATTTGCAACTAATAGGTTTTCGTCCTTCAGGGAATGGTACAAGATCCCATGTATCATTCTTTTTCAAAGCTTCCATTTCTTCATCCATAGCAATCTTCCAAGATTCTTCATCATTCATACCTAATGCCTCTTCTACTATTCTAGGTTCATCCATGTTAGTATTCAAAGAAAAAATACATCTCCAATTGTCAAATGAATACCTTTAAGGTGGTTTTCTATGCCTTGTAGACCTATGAAAAAGTTGAGTTGGAGGTTATTCCTCCTCTTTTGAAGATTTAGATTTGGATGAGCTCTCCTCAACTTCTTGTCTATCCATGGGCCTTGATTCAACTTTCTCGGGTGTAGAAGGAAATTGAATCCATCTTCTTGATTACTTTGTTTTGGCTGCAATGTAATAGAAGAAGGCTTAGTTTCTCTAAAAATAACACTTCTACTATGTATCACCTTTTGTGCAACAAGATCCCAAAGCTTGTATCTTTTCACACCATAATTGTATCTGATGAAGATACATTTCACAACCTTGTTCTCCAAATTTGATTGCTTCTCCTTTGGCACATGTGCATATTCCTCACAACCAGAAACTCTAAGATGTCTTAATGAATACTTGCACCCTGACCATGCCTCTATAGGTGTCTTATAAAAAAGAGTTGATGTAGGAGACCTATTAATTAGGTGACAAGTAGTGACAACAACTTCAGCCCAAAACCTTTGTTCTAGACTAACACCACTCAACATACTCCTAGCCTTCTCCATCGGTGTCTTGTTCATTATTTCTATAACTCCATTATGTTGTGGAGAATATAGAGTTGTCTTTTATCTATGAATACCACAATCTTTACAAAACCTATCAAAATCATTAGAAAAAAATTCACCACCATTATCAGTCCTTAAACATTTTTTTCTTTCCTATTTGCAACTCGACCATTGCTTTAAATTCTTTAAATTGGCTGAAAACTTCAAATTTACTCTTTAAAAAGTATACCCATGTCCTTCTACTATAATAATTAATAAATGAAGCATAATATGTTGATTTACCATTTTAAGGAACATCTATAGTACCAAACACATTAGAATGAATAAAATACAACACACCACAAGATTTATGAGAACTCAAGTAAAATTGAATGGGGTTTTGTTTTCCATAAATGCAATGCTCACATAAATCAAATTCAAGATTACAATCAGATAGACCTTCAACAAGGTTTTTAGTTTTCAAGGTCCTTAGACCTTTTTCTCCAATGTGGCCAAGTCTCTAGTGCCATAACATAGTTTTCTCTACAGGTAACTTTGTCTCAAAAGAAAGAGCACCCTTGGGTGCCAAAGAAGCCATGGCCATCTGTGAAGTTGGAAACCATCACTTCTTCCACATGCTTTCTTTTTCTTAAGTGCTGTGCACTCCTTGTTTGGCCATCAAAACATACAATATGCTATATCTAGCACCTCTAGCAATCACCATAACACCTCTAACCCTCTTGCATCTTGCATTAGAAAATACTACCTACACACCCGCATCTATTAGTTTTCTTATAGATAACATATTTCCTGCTAAACCAGGGATATACAACACACCATTAATCTTTTTTATTCTAC